>CAUYRT010002550.1:0-44164 GCA_963574885.1 Lepilemur ruficaudatus
TGGTGAAGCTGGGGTTGGTGTGTCTGCTTCCCAGGGCCTTCCTTGTTGGTGTGTGAGGCAGGAGAAGGCAGCACTCACTTGGGCAGCCCAGGGCCACACTCATTCTCATTGCGGGATTAGCACATGAGAAGAATAAGCTCAGTTTTATCCTCGTCTTCTGTCTCTTACGTGTAGATTGAGGATTTCCCAGAAAGAGTGTCAGATCTTTAGTGGGTTTACTTGAAAACATGGGGACAGGCAGGAAGGCTGTGGTGAGGCCGTTGTTGTGGCAGAGTTGATGCCTATTCCCCGTTAGCTTTTCATCAACTCTCACAGAAGCTTCACTTTCAATCTCGTCCCCCTCCCTCGATTACGTGGTGTGGCTGGGGGTACCCAGGTTCCTGCCCTCTGTCTTGGGGATGCTCTTCTGCCTCGGGGCCAATTTCATGCCTCTCACGTGATTCCCGTCTCCCTACTTCTGGAGGCAAATCTTACATTCCATGCAACAAAATTAGACTAGTCTTTTGGGTTTTCTTTGATGGAGAAGTGTGGCCCAGTGATTAAAAGCCCAGCTTCCAGTGTCAGAGCTGGGGTTATAACTTGTCACTACTTCATGCCAATACTGTGTGTCCAGCTATGAATTGAGCATGGTGATTCCTCCCGTACTTGAGGGGGTTCACATTTCTGCATGCACATGGTCCCCGGAGCTCTTCATCCACACTAGCTACTTTTCAACAGGTTATCATATAATGCTCCTCTGAATGGGAAGGGGAGTTGGATTGTTTTTGCTCACATACCCCGTGATAAATAAGACATCAGTGCTGACCCAAATGGCCCATGGTGACAAGTGACTTGAGGGCCTTATTGAATCGTTATGTGGCCTGGTTGAACAGAAAACTGTTGGTTCACTGTTGAGCTATTAGAGAGAGATACAGATGGCTAAATGGTTAAAGAACTAGGTACCTATTTGAAAATCAATATGCCTTGAACATCATTTACAGAAATATTATTTCAGTGCCAGGCACAGTCGCTCACACCTGTAATCCTAGCACTCTGGGAGGCCCAGGCAAGGCAGATTACTTGACCTCAGGAATTTGAGACCAGACTGAGGAAGAGGGAAACCCTGTATATACTGAAAATAGAAAAATCAACCAGACATCATAGCGCTTGTCTGTAGTCCCAGCTACTCAGGAGGCTGAGACGGAAGGATCACTGGATTCCAGGAGTTGGAGGCTGCAGTGAGCTATGATGACGCCACTGCACTCCAGCCTGGGCAACAGAGCAAGACTGTCTCAAAAAAGAAATAAAAAGATATATTATTTCAAGAGTCTTATTTTAAGAAGCTCTTCCTGCATTTGGCAGCACTGCCTTGCGTGGATGCTGTGGCTGTGATTATGCCCTTGAAGGAACAAAGCTACACTTTGTACATCTTACAAAATTAACCTCTTTTCCTTATTTTGTTGAGGGTGGTGTCAGAGCCCATGTTTGGGAGAATAAGCCAGGAGATGGTGCTGCAGGTATGCTGTCCCAGGTGGTGGTTAGGACTCCACCTTGCTCTGATGACATGCAAGAACAGGCCACCATCCGTGCCCTCGCCCTGGCAGCGCTCCCCATTTAATGGGGGAAGTGAACTGGGATTGGTACAACTAGGCCATCTGGAAGCATCCTAGCAGTTTTCATTGCCAGGACTGTTTGCTGGTTTCTTCTCACCTTAAATGTGGTCCTGGGGCAAAACCCCAAAGGCCACTGTATCTGTGGAAAACAGAGCAACAAGCCGTGTAGCCAAAGCCATCTCACTGGCTTCTGTGAAAGTAGGCTGGAGAGTTTTTCCAACCACAGAAACAGGCTTTGGGTAAATATTAACCTCGACCCTCAAAGAAGTGAGCATACAGTGTGAAGCCTCCTCTTTTGTCTGTCACATAGCAGGAGGACAGGGATAGGAACTCATGGCCTATGCTGGCCAAGGGGGTGCTGCCCTCCAGCTCTGCCTGACAGGTATCCTGCAGCCTGAGCGGAGCAAGAGCAAAAATGGTCACAGTGAAAGGCTGCATGGGATTAAACACCTGTGTAAACAGCAGTTACTCATAACATGCAGACAGGGTGGTGTGTGTGTGTTTGTTTTGAGGAAAATAACCCTATTGGATTTTACTACATGGTAGTATTCCCAGTAAACTTGTTAAATCTTTTTACAAAAGAGGACGGTATTGAGAGATACAGGTCATTGTATAGTTAACAACATTCTGTAATAAGGAACCTGGTAGTAGGTTGGTAGAGGTGTCGCATGCAGCTGTATATCCATATATTGCTTGCTTTGCTATGGAAGGAAGAAACTTGTAAAACTCGAGTATTTCCCGTACACGCATGTGTTAAAGGTCATAAACTTGACCTTTACATTATAGACAGTTGATGAGAGAAACCCGTGAGTTTGTGGAGACTAACTGTATGAGCTGTGGGCCCTGGAGCACTGTCTTGTGAGCAGCATCTCAGTTGGTGGCCCCTGGTGGCCCTCCCAGCTCTGGCCGTGCTTTGGAGACCCCCCATGGAGATGTGTTACGGGCCCCAGCGTCACCTGGGAGTCCTTCCGTGCTTTCCTTTATCAACTCCCCAGTCGTCGTCGCCCCCCCACCCCCGTGCCAGGCCCTGTCAGCACTTCTGTGGGAGTTACTGTTGTTGTCATTGTCATCCTGTTGCCTGAGGGCCTTGAGATCCAGGAGTTGATACTGGAGCTTTCTCTTCCTTCTGGGCCCTCCTCATTCAGCATTACCCTGAACGCCACGGAGGACCAGAGCGCCATGGCCGGGACTCCCGAGATGGCTGGGGGGGCTATGGCTCCAACAAGAGGCTGAGCGAAGGCCGGGGGCTGCCTCCTCCCCCCAGGTTAGTGTCCTACACCCCATGGTGCCTGTCCCACGGTGGGGTGGCCACTGCGATGAGTGATTGTGTGGGAGAGAGCTGAGTGAGCCCATTGGGTTAAGAGCCGGTTCCCGTTTTCCCAGCCCTGCTGCCCAAAGGGAGGGGGGGCAGTCCAAATCAGAGATGTCTTTTTTCAAGGGGCAGACGTGACTGGGGGGAACATGGCCGAAGAGAGGATGACCGGGCGTGGCAGGGTTCGGCTGACGGGGGCATGATGGACCGGGATCACAAGAGATGGCAAGGTGAGGAGTGGGCTCCTGGCCAGACTTTTATGTCTTTATTGGGAAGCTGCAGAAAAGATGGAGCATCCGCTCCCACTCTGCCTGCATCCTGCTAGGCTCCAGCTGCTCCCGGAGCGGGGCAGGTGCTCATTAGCAGTCGCTTGAGCGGACAGAGGGATGGGTGGGCGAGCGCCACGGACGCTCTGCTGTGTGGAGGTCTAGCCCAGGCATCGGGCAGGGGGTGTTCCTGAGCCCTCTTCCCCGGGACACTGAGGCTGCATGTATGCGGTGCATGTGCGGAGGCATCTCACTGGGGTCTGCCCGCTCTGCGTTAACCGGGTGCCATAACCGACATCCTGTGCTCGACGCTCTGTGAAAAGTGTCTTTCTTCCAGGTGGTGAAAGAAGCATGTCTGGTCACTCTGGGCCTGGCCACATGATGAATCGGGGAGGGATGTCAGGGTAAGGCATTTTGTTGGTGACGCTACTCTCTTCCTCTGGTGCCTCCCTTCTCTGTGTGTTGGCCTACCTCGGTGAAGGTTTAAAAGCAACCGAGTGTTCCCAGCTAACGCCACCTTCCCCCCAAGTGTGGGATGCAAGGTCGGTCATCTGAGGCCGATAGAGTCTATCTGCTGCTGGAGGGGGTTGCTCAGGAAGGGCACCTGCCTGCGGGCAAAGCCTCATGAGTTCGTGGGGTTCGGATGGGGCCAGAGTGGGGGAGCTTCCTGGACAAAAGATTCTGAATTTGTTCCTAGGCGTGGCAGCTTTGCCCCTGGTGGGGCCTCCCGGGGCCACCCCATCCCACGGGGCAGAATGCAAGGCGGGTTTGGAGGCCAGAGTGGGGGTAGCAGACCCAGTGACGCCCGCTTCACTCGCCGCTACTAAGTCCTTTGAATCCTGTGTCCTGTCATGTGGCAACAAGACTGTGTTCTGTTAGACTGTGTTACCTTAAACTGTGTAAAGATATTTTTTTTTATCTGCTGCCATATTATAGCTCAACACAATGTGAATTTGTTTTTGTTTTTTTTTTTTGTAATAAATGTGTTTCTGTTCATATACCATTTAGTGACTTCCCCTGTTATTTCTGGCTGTTTCAGGGAAATGAAATTATACGTAGCTTTTCGGCGGGGTGGGGGCTGCCTCTGGTGTGTCCTGAGGTGTGCTCCCCCTCCTTGGCCAGGCCAGGTCTCTTGCGGTCAAGTCTTCTCCCTGGTGAATCCTGCATTCTTCTGGAAACAAATGTTCGGGTTGGGAGGGTGACCACAGGAGGCAGTGGAGCAGCCATGGTGGCAGCCTGGGCGCAGGAGATGCTTGTCCACCAGAGGGGGCTGTGGGGCAGCGTCCATCAGCGGTAGCCCATGGCTGAATGCAGCTGTCACACCAAGTGTGACTTCTGGCAGACACAAGGAACTGGCACGCATCAGAATATAGGGGGCTGTAGGAGTTTCCCAGGGCTGCTGTAACCAACTGCCTCAAACTTAATGGCTTAAAACAATATAAATTTTTTTTTTAATATGGAGCACTTCACAAATTTGTGTGTCATCCTTGTGCAGGGGCCATGCTAATTTTATCTGTATCATTGCAATTTTAATACATGTGCTGCCGAAGCAAGCACGTATAAATTTATTACCTTACAGTTCTGGAGGCCAGAAGTCCACATTGTTCACTGGGCCAAAGGCAAGGTGTCTCTAGGACTGCATTCCTTCCTTTCAGGTTCTTCAGGGGAGAATTTGTCTCCTTGCCTTTTTTTTTTAATAGAGTATTACTTTTATATAATAGTGCATATTGTTTTTATATAAAATTTACCATTTTAACCATTTTTAGGTGTACAATTAAGTGGCGTTATATACATTCACAGTGTTGTACAACCATCAGCCACTGTTCATCTCTAGAATTTTAATCCCTCCCAAACACAGACTGTACCCACACACTAAAAACTAACTCCCCAGCCCCTGGCACCCACCATTCTACTTTGTGTCTCTGTGGATGTGACGATTTTAGGGACCTCCTATGAGTGGAACCACACAGGATTTGTCCGTCTGTGTTGGCTCATTTCACTGAGCACGATGTCCTCAAGGTCCATCCACCTTACAGCCTGTGTCGGTACTTCATTCCTTTTTATGGCGGAATGTTACTGTGTGGACACACACCACGCTGTCCTTATCCCTCCTCTGTCAGTGGGCAGTCGGGTTGCTTCACCTGTCAATCATTGCGGTTAGTCGTGCTGCAGACATTGGTGTCGGTGTCTGTCTGAGGCCCTCCTCCTCTGAGTGCGTAAGTGGGATCACAGTAATTCTGTGTTTAGCGTCCTGAGGCATCGCTGTATTTTCCACAGCAGCTGCACCATTTGACATTCCCGCCAGCAACACACAAGGGGTCCGACTTCATATCCTCGCCGACGCTTCTTTTCCATCTTTTTTATAAAAGCCATCTTAATGAGTGTGAAGTGATAATATCACATTGTGGTTTTCATTTCCGTTTCCCTATGTTTAGTGATGTTGAGCATCTTTTCACGTGCTTACTGTTCTTTTCTCTTCATTTATTTTTTTAAAGATGGCGTCTCACTCTGTCCCCCAGGCTGCAGTACAGTGGTGTGATCACAGCTCACTGCAGCCTCCGACTCTCGGGCTCAAATGATCCTCCTGCCTTAGCCTCCCATATCTTCTTTAGACAAATGTCTATTCAAGTGTTTTGCCTGTCTTTGAAATGGGTTGTTTTGGTTTTGAGTTGGACTCTTCATGTATTCTTGACATTAAGCCCTTATCAGATAGATGGCTTGTGAGTGTTTCCTGCCATTCTGTGGACTGTCTTTTCCACTATCGGTGGTGTACTCTTTTTTCTCATACGTTTTTAGAGCTACAGTCTCGCTGTGTTGCCAGGCCGGAGTGCAGTGGCTGTTCATAGGCACAATCACAGCTCACTGCAAACTCCAACTCCCAGGATCACGTGATCCTCCTGCCTCAGCCTCCTGAGTAGCTGGGACTACAGGTGTGCGGCACCACGGTACCGGGCTGATAGCGTACTTTGTTGCATAAACGTTTTTAATTTTGGTAAAGTCCACTTTGTCTAGTTTTCCTTTTGCCTGTAGTTACCCTGTCATGTGCAAGAAATCATTGCCAAATCCAACATCCTAAAGTTTCTCCCTTATGTTTTCTTCTAAGAGTTTTACCCCGTTTTGGGTCTCAGGTTTAGGTCTTCAATTCATGTTTTGTGATTATTTGTATATGGTGTTAGGTGAGAGTCCAACTTCACTCTTGCATGGGGACATCCAGTTTTCCCAGCACCATTTGTTGCAGACCATCCCTTCTCCACTGGGGCCTCCAGCCACCTCCCAAGGCCAGCATTGGGGTTAAGAGCGTTGTTCTTAGCTGGGCGCAGTGGCTCACGCCTGTAATCCTAGCACTCTGGGAGGTCAGGGCGGGAGGATCACTCAAGGTCAGGAGTTCAAAACCAGCCTGAGCAAGAGCGAGACCCCATCTCTACTAAAATTGGAAGGAAATTAATTGGCCAACTAAAATATATAGAAAAAATTAGCCGGGCATGGTGGCACATCCCTGTAGTCCCAGCTACTTGGGAGGCTGAGGCAGGAGGATTGCTTGAGCCCAGGAGTTTGAGGTTGCTTGTGAGCTAGGCTGATACCACGGCACTCTAGTTGGCAACAGTGAGACTGTCTCAAAAAAAAAAAAAAAAGAGCATTGTTCTCCTTCTCGTGCCTCTGCTGTCACATGTGGGGCAAGCTCCGTGTTCTCCCAGCCTCCACTTGCTTATCTGTGAAATGGGGCAACTGGGTTGTTATGAGGATTGTTGGATGCAGGGCCTCATTGCAGGACTATCCTTCTCCCCCAGTACCCCCTGCAGCTACAAAAATCCTAGTTTTACCAAGGCTGTATAAAGAGCAGCTTCCAAGTTCAAGTTCACCAGGATCACTGTTGACAGCAAAGTCATTTCTGGGGCCAAGTGAGATGGGGAAACACATGGCTGCTTTGGGTGCACCGTGTCTTTTCAGATTTAATGTGCCTCAGCCCTCAGCCCATACCCGGGGCAAACCCAGGCTGCTGCAGGTCCACGTGGCGCCCATACGCGTGGATCCAAGCACCGGCTGGGCTTCCCTCACAGAGGCTCTGAGCCCAGCCCCGGCCGGTGTCTTTGGGGGTCCTTGGGGCTCATGTTGCTCCTAGTCACATCCGCTTCTGCGTCTGCCACCCCTTACAGTGTCCTTTTCCTGCACCAGTTCGGGCTCACTCAAAGTAGGGGCAGGGCCATGGGAGCAGCTGTGGTGACCAGCTAAAAACACACTTGATCACAGCTTGTCACTCGGTCGCGTGCTGGCCTCCACCTGTTGGACTCCCTGTGCTCCTGTCCCTAACGTCACCACACACTGGCTTCCCCCTGGGGCCTGTTCCTCGCCTGTCGTGGCCCAGTCTGCCACAGCCAAAACAAGTCTTCTGAGAACACTGCTTCCAGCTATCCAAGTGACACTGTGCCATACACCAGCCCTGCTTTGCTCCGCAATCTACCCATGGGCCTCAGTTTCCTCATCTGTAAAATGGCCCACCCCTCCTCTGGCCCATGTTGCTAGAGAGCGTGTGGGGCTGTGAGTGTGGCCACATGCTTCCCCAGCCCCTTCCTGCCTACCCAGGTCACCCCTCATTCCCCAGACCACGTCCTGCATACGTCCTGCATGGTGGCCCAGGACAGACCCGTGGGATGAAGTCCGTTGCCCAGGGGAACTCACGGCCACGTTCATGGAGCTGCAGCACTCAGCCGCTGGGATGGAGCTGCAAGGGCCCGGCGGGCAGCTGCTCACTCCTCCCCACTGCGGAGTCAGACTGGAGAACCGTCCCCCAGGTGGTCTTTGCACCCCTCATCCATAACATCTGCGCCCCCCTCCTGAGCTCTGTCCCTTACACCAAGCAACACAAACCCCAGAGCTCTCAGGATCAGGGGATCCAGTTCCCGCTTGGGGGCACGTCCCGGAAGGCGTCTGGCTCCCACGCCAGCCCACTCCCTCCTCTGTCTGGGGACACTGGACTCTGGTTTCCTGGCACAAGCTTATTGCCACCTCCTGGGATGTCTATTGTGGCTGGGTGCTGGGGGCCTTGCAGGGAGCCCCTGCATAGGCCCACTCTCCCAGAGCTCACAGCTTGATGGGGGAGACACACAGCCAGGCAGCAGGGGCAGCGTCCCAGGGGAGAAGGGGACATCTGGGAGATGGGCTTGGGGAGACCCTCTGAAAGGCAACAACCTCAGCCTGTTCTCGCCAAGAAATCACCAGGGTTGTCAGGGAGAAAGTGGGATGAGGGTGGAGACAAGGCAAAAACAGGGTTGGGGGACGAGACCATGGATTGGGAAACGGAGCAATAGGGAGCATCGGCAGCTTTGGGGGCCCCTGTCCTGTTAAACAGTGAAGGAGACCCCAATTCTGCCCATCCCCACAAAGCCCCAGCTCCCAGACTGCCCCACCCTGGGGTCAGCCCTCCAGCACCGAGAACCCCCAGCCCGGGCTTGCTCTCAGCACAGTCCCCACCCTTCCTGGGGCACTGAACACTGCCTGCAGAGCATGGGGAGCAAAAGTCACGGGCCCAGACAGCAATGGGTGAACCAGGGCCTGCAGTCAGAGTCAGGCCCTGAGGAGCCACCAGGACCCAGAAGCCCAGGCCCTGGCACTCTGGGCACCAGCAGGTGCACCCCGTGCCCCTCCCCCCACCCCGGGACCAGCACACGGGTCAGGAAACACTTCCGAAGTCCTTTATTGGGCCGGCAAGGCCGGGAGCTGCCCTTGGAGTGGGGGTCCCAGTCTGGAATCTTCAGGTCGGTGGCATCCCTGCCTGTTCTGACCCGGAGCAGGCAGCCTCCGCTGACTCACTACTTGGTACGCCCCTTCACGTATTCCCAGCCCTCCTTGGAGTACTCACAGGCCTTGGAGGGGGCCACTGACAGGGCCGAAATCACTGTGATGACACCTGTGGGAAGGGTGCGGCCACCCGGTGAGGTCCCCTGCCCAGCCTTGGCCAAGTCCCAGGAAAAACTAGGTTGGCAAGGCTTTTGTAGAAGTACAACATCCAGCAGAGAAACTGAGGCAGACGAGAGGCAGGGCCTTGTCCAAGCTCACAGGACGAGTTCCATAATGGGCTCCTATATGCCATTCTACCCGACAGTGCACGGCCCAGCCCTCTAAGGAGACTCCCTCATGGCCCCCTCCCTGGAATCTCTACTCCTCTTTAGATCCGTAGGAGAGACATACATGGCAGAAACAGGGACAGAAGGAAAGGAATGGCCAGGAAGCACAGAGGGTGCTAGCCTGGGGTGTCTGGGGCCACCTCCCGAGCAGAGGGACCTGGGGGCCTACCTGAATTCCAGGAGTCACGGATGGGGAAGTAAATCTTTGGAGGAGCTGGGAGCTGGGAAGAAAGACGGGCAGAACAGGCTGGTGAAAGGTGCTCAGGCCTTGGGACCCCAGAGCCAATCTCCCGCCAAGCCCTGGCCTCACTCCCGGCCCGGGGTACCTTGGGTATCTGCAGGCCTGTCTGGTCACACACGTACTGGCTGAACTGGTACATGGCGGGGGGGACCACCTCCCCGGCCTTCCGCAGAGCTGCCTCGCTCTTGTCGCTGGGCCCCAGAAGCTCCTGATCGTACACCAGGTAGACGGCGCCCCCAGCCACACTGCCCTTGATGAGGAACCTGCAGGCAGGGAAGGGACAGAAGCTCAGCGGACACTGTTGGCCACCCACACGGGTCTAGGCCCCTTAGAGAGGAGTTAGACCCTCCTAGAGGCTCACAGTCCAGAGAGTGACACACTGTAGCACCAAAAGCACGCAATGTACAGTGTGCAAAGCTGGGCGACTTAACACCACTTTAACTGGCAAAGTGACGCCAGGAGAGGGCTAGTGGGTCATTCCAAGTCCGAGAGCAGGGGACAGTGAAGACGTAAGTCCTCTGACTTTCCAGAAGCCTTCCTGCCTAGGTAGGGACGCTCCGCGAGCAACCCAGGGGTTTTTCTAAGTGTCCCTGGGCGCTTCCTGTATGTCACTCGCTGCTGTGGGAGCGCATTAACCTCCCCATTAAGGCGAGCGGCAGGTTTCACCGGGCATTCCTACTTCACAGATGAAGCAACTCAGGCTCAGAGGGGTCGCCGACACCTTGAGTGGGACGACAAGGCTCGCGGGGGGGCGATCGGCGACCTCGGGAAGCCCCACCACACTTGAGCCTCAGCTTTCCTATGTGGGCCACGTGGACGGAGGAGCTGACATTGTGGGAAGCAAAGAGTAGGTCGGGACCAAACCGGAGGGGTTTAGAAGGGGGAGCCTATAGAAGGGGGACGTCCCGCGGCCCCACGCACCTCATCAGCGACCACACCCGGGCCACCATGGTCGCTCGGCTCTGCGCGCAAGGACACTAGACTCGCCCGCCGCTTCCGGTTGCGACGGCGCAGAGGCCTCTGGGAGATGTAGTCTTTCTTCTCAGCCACAAAGGCCTCCGGGAGTCGGAGTCTCGTTACGGCCCTGAGACGCCGTAGAAGGGCTGCGAAGGGGAAGGGCGTCTGCGAAATGCTCCCTTTCCCGGGCCAGGGCCGCCGCAAAGCTGTCTGGGAAATGTAGTCGGCACCGCCCCGTGAACCGCCTGTTCGCGAAGCCTCCTGGGCAATGTAGTCAGCGCAGCCCGGCCCTGGCGGCGTGAGGGGAAAGAGGCGTCGAGTTTCTTGAGTGAAACCCGAGTGTTACCCAAGAAGATCTCGGAGTCAGAGAGATCCACCCGCGCCCGCGCGGGGACTAAAGGCCCAGACTTAGGAAGAGTGAGCCTGGAAGGCGGGTGCCACGGCAACACGAGGGCAGGATTGTTCTAGAGGGGCGGGCCCGGAGTCACGTGATCGGATTCGGGGGTGGAGCTTCCATCTAGTGGGGGGGGCCGAGGCTTGGAGGCGGAGAGTCCTGCGGAGGCTGTTGCCTGGCAACGCTCGGGCGCGCGGTCCCCACAGCCCGGCCCCTCCCTCCCTCGAGGAGGTGTGCTCGGAGTCACGTGACTCGGGCCCAACCGGGAAGGGGGCGCGGTCCAGGTCCCCGCCGGACGCGGCCAGGGCCGGAGGCCCGAGGGCGTTCGTGTGGTGCCCAGGCTGGGCCCCCCAGACCCTTTGGTGGGGGAAACTGAGGCCTGAGTGGGTGAGTGCGTGGCTGGGGGCTCGCGGCGGGCCACACGCCCCCTTTGTTCAGAGGGGAAGCTGAGACGCAGGCAGGGGCCAGACCCCCTGGGCCCTGGGCTGGGGGTGGAGCTTGGTCTCCATGGCGGCCGGGGAGAGCCCTGAGAGGGTTTGGAGCAGGAAGGGGCACGATCAGATTTCTTATGACAAAGATCCCTTTGGCTGTGTGAGAAGAGGCTGCAGGGAGCGGGTGTGAGGTGGGGAATCCACAGTGTAGGTGGGGGATCCCGGGGCCAGGGCAGGCGGCAGGGTCCAAGAGGCAGGTGATAAGCTAGGAGCCCTGGGGAGGGGACAGTGGGAGAGAGATTCCTGCGAGAGAACTGGTGCGACTTGGGGCCACCGGGGACAACGGATGGGAGGAGGTGAGGCCAACCCCCGGGTCTGCCCTCCAGGGATGGGGTACATACAGTGGGGCCATCCTGGTGGTGTTGACCTGGGAAGAGGCAGGTTTGAGATCAGATGCTGAGCCTGGGGTTCGTGGAGGCTGTCAAGGGCACACGCCGAGAGAACAGCAGGGGCCAGAGACGGTCGGGCTGGACCCAGAGATGGAAGATTTGGGGACTCCCCAACCCCACCACCTCCACCTGGTCCCTCTCAGCTCCATGGGTTCAAGAACTCCCCCTGTCCTCATCCCATCGAGTTTAGGGGACAGAAACCCCAAGATATGATAGCTGTCTGCCCTTTCTGGGGAAGACCCATGACCCCTGGAACTTTAAGAACCTGGCCTGTTTTTCTGTTTCACCTTCTCCCTGGAACAAGTAAATCAGCTCCCACAGCTGAGGTCACATGTGAACCCCGATGACAAGGACACCTCCATCTCCAACCCCAGCCCTGTGTGTCCACCTCCTTCCTCGTGAGCATCTCCAGATAGAGCTGTCTTCCCGGACTCCTCCAGCTCTCACCTCCCACATTCCTCATATCCCTGCATTGTCAGTCTAGTATCTATTGAGCTCCTACTGTGTGCCTGGCACCGTTTGGGGCACTGAAGACCCAGTAATGAACAAAACAGAAACAGGTGTTCATTTCCATCCTGCCCTCACGGGGAAGAGCTTTCCAATCAGGGGCAATAGCCAGTGCAAAGGCCCTGAGGCAGCACGTTGAAGAAGAGGCTGCTCTAGCAGAGCAGCGTGGGCAAATAGGGATGGTCCATGCAGGGCATTTTTGGCCATCCAGGAGTCTAGTTTTTCTCCTAAAGAACCCGAGAGGATTTTCAGCTGGGGAGGAGGCAAGATGTGATTAGGCTGCCGGGTGGAGGGAGAGTTGAGCCACAGTGGTGGACTGGACAGATGATGGCCGTCGTGGTGGAGAGGAGGGGGCAGGTCCATCCACTGCAGTCAGCATCACCAAAGGCTCATCAAAGCCTGGCTGTGGGCCAGGCCTGCACCGCCCACCCTCTCTCCCGCTGCAGGCCCACGGAGGGCCATGAAGGTGCTGCTCCTCACAGCGCTGGGGACCCTGTTCTTCACCTACTATTGGGACGACAACTTCGATCCAGGTGAACAGCTGCGGGCTGGGAGGGAGAAATCCGGCTGGCCTCCCCTAAGGCTGACCCCCCTGCTCCCTGCCAACCAGGCTCCAGGGCGCCCGCGTGCTGCTGACGGGGGCCAGTGCGGGTGTGGGTGAGGAGTTGGCGTACCACTATGCCCGCCTGGGCTCGCACCTGGTGCTCACTGCCTACACCGAGGCCCTCCTGCAGAAGGTAAGACCACTCGTGTCCAGTTGAATGGTGTGGGTGCAAGTGGGGGTGGGGCAAAGAGGGACTGAGTTTGAATCCCTGCAATGATCCGGGCTTCCTGTGTGACCTTGGGCAAGTCGCCTAACCTCTCTGAGCCTCAGTTTCCTCATTTGCAAAAAGGGAGGCAAAGTACCTTACGTGAGTCATGGTGTTGTCTTGATGCAGTAGCAGGGGGTGTGGGGTATTGACAGTGTCGTGCCTGTGCCCATAGCCAAGGTTCTCAAACTCATAGTGGGGAGGCACTTATTAGCAACTGCCCGTTCCAAATTTTCAAGAGAAGCTAGGACTCTGGAAATGTGTTTGGGCCCCGAAGAGGTAAAGCTTTGGGAATGATGTTGAATGGGGCCCGAGGCTCAGCAGGGTAGGGCCCAGCAGGTGGAGGGGGTCCAGCTGGGGAGGAGAGGCCCACGGGCAGCTCTGGCCCCCCCCCCAGGTGGTAGGGAACTGCCGGAAGCTGGGCGCCCCCAAGGTCTTCTACATCGCAGCGGACATGGCCTCCCCGAGGCGCCCGAGCACGTGGTGCAGTTTGCCCTGGACAAGCTGGGTGAGGGGCGGGGCCTGTAGTCCAGAGTTCGGGACGGTGGCCTTAGGGACAGGACCGGAATTGGGGTGGGGGTGTGATAGTAAGAGACGTCTGAGGGCGGAGACTTGTGGGGTCCAGGGACGTGGCCGGGGTAGGGCCTCATTACACCGGGGGCGGAACTCGACGCAGGGAATCCTAGGAGCGGAGCTCCCTGGGGCGGGGCCACTCAGGGGGCAGAGTTTAGGGCGGGATTGATCGCGCCCAGGCGCGGGGCCTTCGGAGGTAGCCTTGGGCTGACCGGCCTTTCTGGGCCAGGCGGCCTGGACTACCTCGTGCTGAACCACGTCGGCGGCGCTCCGGCCGGCACGCGGGCCAGCAGCACCCAGGCGACACGGGGGCTCTTGCAGGTGCTCCGCCCCCGCAGCGGCCCCGGCTCAGGGATCCCTCCGCCCCTCGCCTGGGCCCCGCCCTCTCGGTCCTGGCCACGCCCCTTCCAGCCCAAGGGCCCGCCTCTTGTCACTGACCACGCCCCTCTCATTCTTGGCCGTGCCCACCCTAGCCGAAGGCCCCTCCTTTCCTTCCTTGGCCACGCCTCTGGGCGGTGCTCAGTCCTCGGCCCCGGCCGTCCGGGTTCCTAGGCTCCACCCTCTTCTGAGTCTAGGCCACGCCCCGGGCTCCGCCTCCGCCCGGTGACTCGCGGTCGCCGCCTGCAGGTGAACTTGCTGAGTTACGTGCAGCTGACCTCGCGGGCGCTGCCGAGCCTGACGGACAGCAAGGGCTCCCTGGTGGTGGTGTCCTCGCTGCTCGGTGCGTGCGCCGCCCAGCTCCACGGGCGAGCGGGGCGGGGAAGTTCACACCCGGCGCGGGCGAGCCTGGAGCGGGCGGGAAGGCTTCCGGGAGGCGGGTGGCGCGGTGTCGCCGCTCAGCTGCCGCCCCCGCGCCCCCAGGCCGCGTGCTCGCGTCCTTCTCCACGCCCTACTCGGCGGCCAAGTTCGCGCTGGACGGCTTCTTCGGCTCCCTGCGGCGCGAGCTGGACGTGCAGGACGTGGACGTGGCCATCACCATGTGCGTGCTGGGCCTCCGGGACCGCGCCCCCGCCGCCGAGGGTGTCAGGTGAGGCCGGGCGCGGGCTGGGGGCCAGGCCGGGGGCTTCGGGCCGCCCAGCCCCGGTCCCCACCGCGCCCTCCCGTCCCCAGGGGCGTCACGCGGGCCAAGGCGGCCCCGGGGCCCAGGGCGGCCCGGGCGGTGATCCGCGGTGGGGCCACGCGCGCCTCCGGAGTCTTCTACCCGTGGCGCTTCCACCTGCTGTGCCTGCTTCGGGGCTGGCTGCCGCGTCCGCGGGCCTGGTTTATCCGCCAGGACCTGAACGTCTCGGCTGCGGCTGCCGCCTGAGCCCCGGGGCGGCGCCCGACACCTTCCAGAGAGGGGCGCTCCGCCGGGACACGAACAGAGACGCCCCGAGAGGGTGGCTGCAGCCCGAGGTAGAGCCATCAGCACGGGAAGGCAGCACCGGGAAAAGCCGCCCGCACCTGGACGTAGTCTCGGCTCTGCGTGTGAGCGCGGCCCGTAGTGCTGGGCCCTTGGCAGGGACTCGGAAGGCGTCACGGCCGTCCTCCTGGCTGGCATCGATGACATGATTACTGCTTCCATTTGAAGACGAGGAGACTGAGGTTCAGGCAGGTGACATGACCTGCCCCAGGTCACGCCACCCCTGGAGCCTTCTCCATGTCCCATCTGAACCTCGGAGACCTTGATGTACTCTTCCCACTCATTCGATCTGGGAGAACCCGCCACCCCTGCCGGCTTACCCCGCTGGGGTCTCTGCTGCGCTTGACACCCCCAGGTATACACCCGATGGAGGAGGAGGCAAAGAGCGTGTTGTGGGCGGGACCTAGCTTCCCGTTTCATAATAAAAATCCTTCTTCCCTTGCATGTCTGTTGTTCAAATTCCTTGGTCCGTCCAATTTTCTGGCTGCAGGCAGGTGGAGGAAGCGTGTGTACTGGGGCCGTCACCTCAGCCCTTTTCACAGGTGGAGAAGTGGAGGCTGAGAGCGAGAGGGACGGACCTCGCTCGGGAGGTCGGGGGCGGAAGGAGGTCACCGCGGTGGGGCGAAGGCTGTGTCTGCAGCATGCAGGGCGTGGCTGGTGCGTGGTCAACAACATGCACCGGGCCCTAAGCCCTCATGCATGATCTCGGGCATCCTCGCAGCCGGAGGGTGGCGCTGCGATCGTCTCCGTCGTGCAGATGAGAACACTGAAGCGTAGGGGAATTCCTGGGGCTCTGACACCAGACTGTCCCTGTGTCTACACGTCACCGGTATTTACATCGATTCATTGAAAACTGGCACTCCCTCCCCACTGCCCCCCACATGGTAAAGCAGGCGCATAAAGAGAAAGCAAAAATCAAAACTGTTGGATGAGTACAATTTTATGTTAATAAAATGCTAGCTACTGTGGGCTGTGCAAGACTCTAAGACTAGCAGCTGTTAGAAGGGCTGACCCCAATCAGGCCAGTCCCCAGTTGAACCTCTCTCGGAGGTAAGTAGGATTGAAAGAGAAAATTCTGAATCTTTTGTTTGTTTCCACCACCTGATTCAAAGTTGCTTAGCGTCCCATCCCCGCATCGCCGAAAATTAGATCAGAAGCCACCAGGGGGCGCTAGAACACTGCGTTTCTCAGACCCAGAGCGCGACCCTATGCGTAATGAAACCAACACCCCCATTAATGGACGTTTTAGTTTGTGCCAGGTACAGTTACATCTCGTTCAAACGAGATATTATCCTCATTCTATAGATGGAGAAATTGAGGTTCTGGGAGAAACTGAAGTCGTTGGCGCAGGGGCAGTCAGCGAGTAACGGAGCTGGGATTCGAACTCTTCGCCCACCGGCTCCGACTCCTGGTCTCGGGCTCTCTGAAGGAAATGCGCATGCTCATGGAGCCTGGTTGCGCGTGCTCAGGGGGCTCGCAGGGAATCCTCCAGCCGCCAGGGGGCGCGCGCGCCATTCTCGCCTCTCTGGCCCGCGCGTCCCAAGGCGGGTAGATATCGCAGAGTTCCGCGCGGCGCCAGGCCTTCCGGCGTGGCCGCCATCGGAGATTCCAGGTAGGTGCGTTCGCGCGCAGCCCGAATCCGCCGCCATCCGGGCCGCCGGGCTGTCAGGGCCCGCTGAGCCAATCGGAGGATGGCTGGGCCCGGAAGGCGAGCCCGAAAGAGCGGGGATGCGGGGTTCCGAGGGTCCAGAACCGGGCCGGGACTCACTTCCTTCCCCTCTCTCCGCCGCTGTCCGCAGCCATGGCTTTGCGCTACCCGATGGCCGTGGGCCTCAACAAGGGCCACAAGGTGACCAAGAACGTGAGCAAGCCGAGGCACAGCCGCCGCCGCGGGGTGAGTGCCGGGGCGCACGGGCGGGGGCAGGGACGGGGACGCGGCTGGGCGGAGGCTCCGGGCGGAGTTGTGGGGCGCTGGAGTGAAAGCAAGGGAGGGAAGCCGGACGTGGCGGGCCAGCGCGTGAGCACGAGCACCTGTCTGGGCGCTCTCCGCGCGTAGGGCCGAGGCCGGAGCCGAGAGCGCAACTTCAGGGGACGGCGTGTGCGAGCCGGGTTGGGGTTTTGATGCATAAGGAGGAGTTCGCCAGTAGAGCGGGAGCTGGGCCGGGTTTGGAATTGGGGTGGGGGAAGACGAGGCCTTGGGGGTCAAGTTGGGGCATTTCCGGCTTGTCACGGGTCGCGGGCGCCTTCATTCGGGAGGCGGCCCCGCTGCCCTGCGTGCCTCGCCGGTGCGCGGGGATTGCTGGCGCAGGGAACAGCCTGTGCGAAGGGCAGGAGGGTCCTGCCTGTGTTGAGATCGAGGGGGCTGGGGGAGCGTTTGCGCCTCTGTGCGGACGGGGTGAAAAGCTCCACCCGTTCATTGATGGAGTAGCAGGTGTCAGAATTTCCTTCCTTCATGAGGCCGAATCCTGTGCCATCATGGGGACGGGCCGCGTTTTTTTTTTTTTGAGTCACAGTCTCACTGTGTCGCCCGGGCTAGAGTGCCGTGGCGTCAGCCTAGCTCACAGCAACCTCAAACTCCTGGGCTCAAGCGATCCTCCTGCCTCAGCCTCCCGAGTAGCTGGGGCTACAGGCATGCACCACCATGCCCGGCTAATTTTTTTCTATATATTTTTAGTTGGCCAATTAATTTCTATTTTTAGTAGAGACGGGGTCTCGCTCTTGCTCAGGCTGGTTTCGAACTCCTCACCTTGAGCGATCCTCCCGCCTTGGCCTCCCAGAGTGCTGGGATTACAGGCGTGAGCCACCGCGCCTGGCCTCCATTAATCCTTTTTGAATTCTCAGTTACAAGTAGAGGGGAGTTATGTAGTCGGGGAAACCAAGGCACAGCATGAGGGTAACAGGGTGCGGGGAGAGCTGAGTGGGCTGGTCGCATAGTCCCCGGCCTGACACGCTTGCCCTGCTCCTCAGCGCCTCACCAAACACACCAAGTTCGTGCGGGACATGATCCGGGAGGTGTGTGGCTTTGCCCCCTACGAGCGGCGAGCCATGGAGTTGCTCAAGGTCTCCAAGGACAAACGGGCCCTCAAGTTCATCAAGAAGAGGGTAGGCGGGCTGCCGGTGGGCTGGGACAGGGTGGGACGGGGGGCGACAGGAAAGCTGACGGTGGCTTTCCTTGCTTGGCAGGTGGGGACACACATCCGTGCCAAGAGGAAGCGGGAGGAGCTGAGTAATGTCCTGGCCGCCATGAGGAAAGCAGCGGCCAAGAAGGACTGACACCCCCACCTTCGCCCCTGCACACAATAAACCTTTCTAGACACGCAAGCCTGTGGCTCTGCTGTGGCGCTGGGGGCGTGGCACAGACGCGAGCGGGACTGGAAACCACCTTTAATCATGATCAAATAGCGCACAGGTCAGACTCCGATTAGGCCATAAGTGAGGTCCCTTGGCTGCATCCAGGCCGCCTGGCTGAGCCTCAGGCCACCTGGCTGGTGGCTCAGCTGCCAGGCCTGGGCGCCCATCCCTGGCACTTCTGTCCCAGGCTGGGCCTATCTTCGCCAACAGCAGTCCTGGGGCCACGGTCACCGCTCCACGGCCAGGGCCTCGGCCCGCTCCTCGGGGAAGGCGATGTCAAAGATCTCGCGGTAATGCTCCACGAAGTGCACCTCCAGGCCCTCGGTGATGAAGGCCGCCAGGTCGTAGAAGTCCTTCTTGTTCTCTGCCGGCAGGACAATGCAGGTCACTCCAGCGCGTTTGGCCTGGGGGGCAGGGAGTGGTTCCGTGTCAGCCCTGCTGTCCTCCGGGGAGGAGGGGCTCAGAGGGGCCTGGGTGACACCCACCCACTGAGCACCAGGACCCACCCCCTTCCCTGTCACAGGCCTGGTCCCCTCAGCGTCCAGGTCTGGGTGTGCAGTGGAGACCGTTCCCTGAGTTCCGGATTCACCACGGCATCCGCTGCTTTACATTTAGAGGTTCGGCTCCTGGGAGCTGAACATTCAGTGGTGCTGAGGGAGCACACGCCTCCCAGTGGGGGGCGCCCGTCAGGGCCTGTCCTCTCCTCTGTCCACAGCCCTCCATAGCTCCCACCTCCCTTGGGGTCAAAGGCCAGGTTCTGCATAACCCACCCCCTTAGATCATAGGGGTCTCGTCCAAGCATCAGGCAGGCACTGCCACAGCCTGGGTGCCGTTGTCCCAGCCCCTGGGCTGCAAACCCGTTAGGAGCCTGCCTGCACAGCACAGTCCAGCAAGCCTCAGGGTAGCAGCTCCAGGGACACAGCCCCAGCGGACTCCCTGAACCTCCCCCTTCGCTGTCCTCTGACAAGCCAGGGAGGGGAGGACGACAGCCATTGCCCTGCTGCGTGGGCAGGGGCAGGGCTGGGTTGGGAAGGCCAGACCAGGGGCTGCAGGCTGGGCTCAACCCTCTCACCTCCTCAGCACCCAGGACCAGACCGACCTGCAAGCCTCTGCCTCCAAAGACCCTAGAGCCCTCCTGAGTAGCCCAGATGGAAACCTTCTATGGGAAGGTTCTAGAACATTCTCAAAAGTCTTTGGTAAAGGCTGAGAACTGTTGTGGAAGAACAGCCAGGGCAGTCAGCTCAGTAAGGGCTCTAAGTGAGGCAGCCTCACTTTGCTCATCTGCAAAATGGGCCATTTCCCCTCCTCTGCCCATCTGACACCTAAACAACAGTGCTGTGGACCGGGGACGGGCCACTCACTGCGATGGTCTTCTCCTTGATGCCGCCGACTGGCAGGATCTTGCCTGTGAGGGAGACCTCGCCGGTCATGGCCAGGTTCTGCCGGACGGGCCGGTCTGTGGCCAGCGACAGCAGGGCCGTGACAATGGTGCAGCCGGCGCTCGGGCCGTCCTTGGGGGTGGCACCCTGGTGGGTGGGCAGAGGCAGGTGAGCAGGGGGCACCTGCCGAGGGGCAGCAGGTGGGTCACAGGAGGGATGGTCACCTCAGGCACGTGCAGATGGATGTGTGAGGTCACCAGGTAGTCGTTGGCCGGGTCGTGCTGCATCAGGAAGGCCCTGGCGAAAGTGTAGGCGATGCGCGCGCTCTCCTTCATCACCTCCCCCAGCTGGCCTGTCACCTCCAGGCTGCCGTCCTGGTCGCCTTTGGGGTCTCTCTCCCGTGGCCGCCTTGGGGATGTCTCCACAAATAACGTGGAGCCTCCTGGGGTACGGGGTGTGGAGCCCGTGGATGCTGGGGGCTCTGGCCCAGGATGGCCCACCCCAGCCGCCAGGCTGATTCACACACGGTCGTCGCCGACACGCCCAGCGAGCAGGTCCTAGCCGCCCAGAGTTGCCCTGTGCACCCAGACAGGCTCGGCCTGGGCAGCGCAGACCCCGAGGTGCTGCCCGCGCCAGGGCCCCCCACCTATGAACCTGTCACGGTACCACCGCCCTGCATGGGCATAACCTCTCCCTCAGTCGACCCCAATCCCAGGACCCCACGCAGGGCCCAGGCTGGGAGGCGGGACAAGCTTGTTCTGGGTAGGAGAATGGCTTCGAGTCCCCTCAGCCCGCCAACCCGTGGGGTGCCGAGGACTAGACCCCGCTGGAGCCCCCACCTGCCACGGGCCCCCAGGGCAGCCGGCTCACCCATGGCGGTCCAGGCCAGCCCCATGACCACGCCAGGCGGCGTCACGTCATACATGCGCTCCACCGTGAACACGGGCTTCCCCACGAAGTCCTGCAGGTTCTCAGGCGTCACCTCCACGGACTCAGCCTCGCCGCTGACGATCTTGTAGGCCGACTTCCGCAGCACCTGCGGCCGGGAGGGGTGAGGGGGCGCAGGTGGGTAGGGGGAATGCAGAGTGGGGGCTGCAGGGCGGGGGCGGGGCCACCCTCACCTTCTCCACCTGCTTCTGCAGGTTGCGGACTCCGCTCTCGCGGCAGTACTGCTTGATGAGCAGGGTCAGCACGTCCGACGACAGCCTGGCCTTGCTCTCGTCCAGGCCGCACAGGGCGCGGGCCTGGGGCACCAGGTAGCGCTGTGGGGGACGGGGCCATCAGGTGTGACCCGAGGGGACCCCAGACCTCAGGGTCAGGAACCGGCGCCTCTCTCGTGTGGCCCCCTCACCCCAGCCTGCCACCCCAGAGGCCCCAGGCCTCATGTCACATCCTCTGCCCAGATCACTTCCTGCCATCCACAATATGGCATCTTAGATGCTGCTTCCTCCAGGAAGGCCTCCTGGTTCCCCTGGGCTGGCCCCACATATAGACTGAGGTCCCGAGTGGCAGCTGACTGGTTATGTGGTGGCCGCCCTTGGCTGACAGGATAGGGACTAGGTTGGAGGTTCTGGGGTCACCCATCACCCAGCATAATTCTCACCAGTCCTGTGCTGTGACGGCACAGCCAAGGCCGTCTCAGTCACAGGAATGGAACCACACGTGTCGTCATGCATTTGCCAACTGACGCTGGGGTCGGTCCTGGAACCTCGAGGCGTCCCCAGGACCCTCCGCCCCTCTCACCCCCCCTGCCAAGTCAGGCCGCCAGCAAGGCCCTGAACGCTGGGACCCAGCGCCAACCACAGGCTGCAGAAGGGGTCCCGCGGGCGAGACGTGCTCAGACCCTTTCTAGAAAGAAAAGACTCAGACCCACAAGGATCTCCTCTAGCCAGGGACTCGGCTCTCTGCTGAGGACGCCTCCTGCCCTGTGTCACTCCAAGTAGCAGCCACAGGTCTGACCTGAGTCAGAGCTGGCTGAAGCCCTCTCCACGCCTGGCATCAGGGGACTTGGGGCCCACCCTGGACTCAACTCAGACGGCTGCCCCGAGGCACGGGGGAGCCCGAGTGTGTGTGACCGGGACAGAGCGTCCTCGGGGGGCACTCTCCTATCGCGGCAGAGCCCGACACCCCAGGGCCCAGGGGGGCGCTCCATGTCCTGGGCCTGGCACCCGAGGCAGACCCCTGCGGGCTCAGCGCCTGTTTCTGTCCCCCCACGGCTCCTGGCAACCCTCCCGGCAGCCCGCCCGCCTCCCCGCCTGGGTGCCCTGCTCCTCCCAGGCGGCCCACCTCTGCGATGGCCAGCTTCTCCTGGGCCACGTAGCCGGACACGTTGATCATCTCCATCCGGTCCCGCAGCGGCTCAGGGATGGTGTCGGTGACGTTGGCCGTGCAGATGAACAGCACCTGGGGGCAGCGCCGAGCTGCTGGGACCAGCCAGCCCTGCCCCGCCCCGCCCCGCCCAGGCCCTGGGGTGGGCGCCACCCGCACCTTGGACAAGTCCACAGGCACGTCCAGGTAGTGGTCCAGGAAGTTGGCGTTCTGCTCCGGGTCCAGCAGCTCCAGCAGCGCCGAGGACGGGTCCCCTTGGTAGCCGCGGCCTATCTTGTCCACCTGGGACGGCACATGCAGGCGGCATTGGCACCCGCCCCACACCCCTGGCCAGGCACGCCCCGTGGGGACAGCCCCAGCCAGGGCAAGGACCACACCCTGGGGCTCGGAGGGGGGCCTGGCGGGGGGCCCTGTCACCGGAGCCAGCTTCACGGGGAGTCCGGAGGGACGGGGCCCGGGCTGCCCTCCCCGGGGCGACCACCTCGTCTATGAGGATCAGGGGGTTCTCCGTCTTCGTCTTCTTCAGGCACTGGATGATCTTGCCCGGCATGGCCCCCACGTAGGTCCGCCTGCGGCAGGCACAGGGGGCTCAGCGGCTTGCCAGGCCCCACCGCCCACACGGGGCCCTCAGGTCCCCACGCACCCTCAGGCACCCCTCGGAAAAGGCCACGCGGAAATCCACACAGCGGAAATCCACACAGCGTGGCCACAGTGCAGGCTGGATGAATGCCAGCAGCTGCCCGGTGTGCAGCAGCCCGTGGGGTGCACTGGCCACTTGCCCCAGCTCACCCCATGCCTGCGAGCGCCGTGGCAGCCTCAGCCGGCTCTCCCCCGGGTCCCGGCGCAGCCGGCACCTCCCACCCGCACAGTGGAACCGGCCAGAGTCCCCCGCCAGACAGAGCAAGCGCCTGGGGCCAGACTGTGGGCCACGGGTCACTGGCTGCACGACAGGCACCCGGCCCAGGGCCTGGCCACGCTGGCACTTGTCCCACCCCGGCAGAGGTGCCTGACCCTCTGCAAGGAACAAACCAGCAGGGCAGACAGACGGCGAAGGAGCTAGCGGGGAAGCCACAGGGAAGGAGGACTTTCCATACGCCACCAAGAGCCAAAACGTGTGGGGTGGCCTGCAGCGCTCTGGGGGGCAGGGAGCGCACGTGGCATTAGGTGTATGTGCGCGTGTCGGGTAAGAAGTGTCTTAGTGAGAGGCCTTGAGCAAGGGAGGTGACGGGGAGACATGGGGTCTGACAAAAGAGCGTTCATGCAGAGGACGCAGCCCGTGCAAAAGCCCTGGGGCAGGACGTGCCTGGCATGTTAGAGACCCAGCGAGGAGGCCAGTGTGGCTGGAGCAGAGTGAGGAGCAAAGAGAGGAGGAGGGGAGGGCAGGGAGGGCACAGAGCAGGTCACGCAGGACCTTGTTGGCTGTACGGAGGACTTGGGCTTTGACCCTTAGGGCGGTGGAAGCCACGGAGGGCTGTGGGCTATTATCACTACTATTACCAACATGATCCACGTCACCCCCGCGGTCTCCTGTCCTTGGCCTTGTTTCACAAACCCAGATGGACGTCAGCACATGTGGCCGCCTGCCCACACTCTCCCCTTTGTCCCCCTCCAGATGACTCACTGCAGTGTCAGACGCCCGGGCCAGTGTGGAAGCCCTACCAAGGCGTCACCCCCAGCATGGGGGCCCTGCCCGCAGCTCCGGGCACTCCCGCAGGGCCTGCCCCGGCCCCCGCTCCTCCACCGTCGCCCTGCTCCCCTCCAGCCCCAGCTCAGACCCCGCCCTGCTGTCCCGGGCACATGGGCACCGCCCTAGGCCCGCCCTCGAGGCTGCACGGGGGGTCTCTCCGCTCCCTGCCAGGTGGGCAGCCAAGGCTTGGCTCTGCCCACTGCCACCAGGGAGGGCTTCGAGCCCTGGTGGCCAGAATTACTGATATTTTTAAAGAAGCCAGAAACCTTAACTTTCAAACACAGACCCGACTAAACACCCTGTAGGATGGAAACAGGTGGCCGACAACAAGCTTCACACGGCTCTCTTGCCAGAACTACAGCCATCTGCCAACGGTTGGTGTGGCGGAAGCCCCAGCAGCAAGCAACCACCCACTGCCCACTGGAAGGGCCAGGCAGCATGGGGACGCGGACACAGAGGGTTCTGGCCCCTGCTCTGGGCCTGGGGCTGACCAGGGAGGAGAGAGGCTAGACAAGTGCTGAGGTTTCTCTGGTGTCCTCCCCAGGCCACAGGCCTCAGGGAAGCCAGTCCCACACCCCTGGACCGGGGCAGGACGTAAGCTGGGACTACCAGGACCATCTGCTGAGGGGCCCTCCCAGGGCTCAAGACGTGGAGATTCCTGCCAATGTGGTGTGAGCACCTGGATCCAGCCAGGCCTGAAGTCCACCCACCGCCTGGACATTTCAGTTACTCCAGCACAAGCAGAATTTGTTGCTCGCAAGCCAAATCACTCCAGCAAACGTGAAGGGTCGACCCAGAGGGGACTGAAGCCCGACGGCAAGGCTGAGGCCGGCAGAAGGGGACAGCGTGAGCGGGGCCAGGCCTACCTGTGTCCCTTGATCTCGGCCACGTCAGTCATGCCCCCGACGCTGAAGCGGAAGTACTCGCGGTTCAGGGCACGGGCGATGGAGCGGGCGATGCTGGTCTTGCCCACGCCGGGGGGGCCGTAGAAGCAGAGGATCTTGCCCTGGGTGGAGCCCCGGAGCTGGCTGACGGCGATGAACTCCTGCGGGCGGAGGCGGGCTCAGTGGGCGCGCAGCGACGGGCTCCTGCCGGCCACCCGTGCCCCAGAGGCGGCGCCTTACGGCATGACTAGGTGCCAAGAAACCATGGCGCCCCACTCCGCCCCCGCACCCCCCCCCCGGCCAGGCTGCTCTGGCTGAGCCCCCGGCACAGGGGATCCAGGCCCGGGGCCGGGCAGGCAGCCTCACCAGGATGCGCTTCTTGACGTCCTCCATGCCGTAGTGGTCCTCCTCCAGCACCGCCTGCGCCCGCACCAGGTCCAGGTTCTCGTCACTGTACTTGCCCCATGGGATGGACGTGAGCCAGTCCAGGTAGTTGCGGGTGACGCTGCCACAGAAAGATGGGAGATGGTGCGCGGGGGCGCGCGCTGGGCGCTGCCCCGACCCCGGCGCCCCGCCTGCCCCGCACAAAGCTCGTGATGCATGGAGGGGAGGGATGGCCCGATGTCTGCGACCGACCCTGTCAGCAGCGCGCAGAGGGGCGGCCCTCTGTCCGGGCTGAGCAGGCACCACAGAAGGGGCAAGGCTCGGAAAAGGAGAAAACCCAACCCAGGGCAAGTGGGGAAACTGAGGCCAAGGCTACGTCTGGGAGCCATGCACTGTGGATGGCAGCCGCCACGGGCCAGGAGCCGTTCAGTGAGGGCTGCTGGCACGGGCTGGTCAGGGGAGGAGGAGGAGGAGGGCCACCGAGGAAGGCCAGGCGGCCCCGTGTCCAGGCACTGGGTAGCTCGGGGCCAGCTGCCACCAAGCTCACCCTCCGGCATACGAGACGCACCGGGAGAGGCCAGGGGCCTGGGCACACAGAGGAGGACGTTCCCCTGTGGACCCGTGAAGTCCCTACGGAAGGGACTCGCAGCTATAGAGTCACCTTAGGCCTTGCACAAAACCTGCCGGGCAGGGGGTGGGGGGTGGGTCGCCAGGGACCTGTCACAGGCATCTGGGTGAGATGGGGGTCCGAGGGCTGGTGGACAGCACTCACGGAGGGGCAGATACCCCCCCCAGCAACCGGAGTGGGCCAGCCAGAATCTGGGGACAGAACCAGCCTCGCACACCCGCTCAGCTCCAGGAGGCAGGGGTGTCTGGCCCCGCAGGACACTGCCTGGCGCGAGCAGGCACTGTCACAAGACCCCGGGGGGCGGGCTGACATGCCTGTAGGGGTACAGAATGGCCCCAAAACATCTACATCCCCATCCTCAGAACCTGCACACAGTCTGCCTCACACGGCAAAGGAGGCCCTGTAGGTGTGGCTGAGTTAAGGACCTTGAGACGGGAGGTCACCCTGGGTTACCCACGTGGCCCAGTGTCAGCACAGGGTCCTCCCACGAGGGGCGAGAGGGTCGGAGGCAGAGACCAGGAGACACTGCACTGCTGGCTCTGCAGCGGGAGGAAGGGCCCTGAGCCCAGGGACCCAGGCGGCCGCTGGACGCTGGGAAAGGTGGGAGATGGTTCTCCCCTGGAGCCCCCAGGAGGAACCGGCCCTGCCACGCCTTTATCTTAGAACCTGTGCCCTCCGGACTGCAGGATGACACGTGGTGTTTTAGGCACCAGCTCACGGCACGGTCACAGCAGTGCAGGAAGCTCACGCTGCCCACGGGAGAGAGGTTGGGGCCCCTGGGGAGTGGAAGCCATGGCCCTTGTAGGGAATCGTCATGTCGCAGGGTCCTGGAGGACAGACTGGACGTTCTGAGCTCAGGCAGGGCTGGAAAACAGCTTAAGAAAGCAGCTCAGGCCGCCCCCTTGAAGAGCTGACCCGTGCGGAAAAACCACCCCAGGCGTGGCCAGGTCTGCCGCACGACACGGTCCCGTCTTGGCTCAGAGCCGGGTGTCCCTGCGTCCAAATCACTGCCGCCATCTACCAGCTCAGAGGTCCCGGTCCCCGACTCGACTTCCCCAAGCCTCAGTTTCCCTGTCTGCAAAGCGGGGACGCTCACGGTCCAGCCCACCGGGGCCGCCCCAGCGCGCTCACTTGAACTCCGAGGAGTGGTTGTCCAGCAGGCCCAGCTTGCTCAGCTCCTCGTCCACCACGTCCATCACGTGCTTGGGCACCACCAGCTCCTTAAGCCGCTCGCGGAACTTCTCCTCGATGGCGTCCTTGTCCTCCTTCTCCAGGCCCAGCTCCTTCTTGATGATCTTCAGCTGCTCCTGCAGTAGGTACCTGCGGTGCGTCTGCTTGATCTTCTCCTCCACCTGCGGGGCGGGCGGCACCGCTCAGACCCGGCCAGGGAGGGGACGGCCACAGCCCTGGCCCCGGCCCCAAAGCTTCCCCAGGACGCGTCACCCGGCCTGGAACCAGCTTTTTTTTATTTTTTTTGAGACAGAGTCTCGCTCTGTTGCCTGGGCTAGAGTGCTGTGGCATCAGCCTGGCTCACAGCAACCTCCTGGGCTCAAGTGATCCTCCTGCCTCAGCCTCCCGAGTAGCCGGGACTACAGGCATGCGCCACCATGCCTGGCTAATTTTTTCTATATGTTTTTAGTTGGCCAATTCATTTCTTTGTATTTTTAGTAGAGACAAGGTCTCGCTCTTGCTCAGGCTGGTCTCGAACTCCTGACCTTGAGCGATCCGCCCACTTCGGCCTCCTAGAGTGCTGGGATTACAGGCGTGAGCCACCGTGCCCGGCTCCTGGGACCAGCTTTAAGCACCCCCCCCCCTTAACAGGGAGAGGCCCACAGCCCGGAGCAGAGCACCGATGGCACGTGGCCCTCAACATCGAGACAAGACTTCTCGGCGCGTTGCGGCCGGCTCGGCCAGTGCCACCGTCTGGACTCCAGAGCCTGAGTGTCGCGGGGCCCCCGCTGGGCTCACCTCCCGGCCCAGGCGCTGCTGCAGCTTGCTCAGCTCGAACTCCTTCTTGAGCAGGGACAAGGCCTTGTACAGCCGCTTGGGGATCTGCCGGGAGGAGACAGAAGACGGTCAGGAGTCGGCTCCCACCCGTCGGGGCCGAGGCGGCGGGGGAAACAGCACCTCGCGAGCGGCCACCTGACCACGGCACAGAGGCCTGGCCCCGCCTGGTGAGGCCAGCTATGCAAGCCGTGTGGAAGGACGGGGCTCATGCGGGGAGGGGACTGGCAGGCGCTCACGTTGGTCTCCTCCAGCACATCCTGCAGCTCGTGGGACTCGGCCCCGGTCAGCGCGGCACCCATGTCGCTCAGGTAGATGGGGTTGTCCACCACCCGCTGGCCAGCCTGCATCATCTGCAGCACGGACTCCCTGGGGGACGGAGGGACGCTGCCAGGGCGGCCAGGGCTTCCCTCCCTCGCTGAGCCGTGGCCCCCAACGGGGACTCGGCCTCAGTGTCCTTTTCCTCAGACGCTCTGGGCAAGGCCTCGGGGACACTCACCAGGGGCCATCTCTGCTGCCCCGGCCCTGCCCGTCCCAGTCTAGGGACTCACCCCAGCCCCAGGGGCGCCTCGGGCAGCCAGGCGGGGCCCTCACCCCTCACCGGATCGCCTCCCCCTCCGCCAGCCAATGACAACGGCCTACGCAGGAAGGGTCCCCAGATCCCCAGCCCCAGCAAGGTCTCCTGCCAGGACGACACTCTGAGAAAGCCCCTGGCTTCCAAAAGAGCCACTCGCAGGCCACAGCCGGGCCAGCGGCGCACGCCGGAGACCCACCTGTAGAGAGGGTTCAAGGCAATGATGTCCCGGATGGTCTTCACGATCTCGGCAGTCAGCGCCTGGCGAGTGGGGAGCCCACGTGGGTCGCTGGGGCCAAGGGCACCCCTCCACCTGTGCTCCCCCAACCCCCCAGCCAAGGATGGCCCTGGAGACCGAGGATTGGAGCCCAGACCCCGTCTCTGGGACACGGGGCCAAGAGAGCAAAACTGACACCATGAGCCTTGTCCTTGCAACGAGCCATCTTGCGGGCGGGGGGAGGGGGAGGGACGGTGGGGGGCTCTTTATTCCTTTATTTTAAGCACCGTCCGTACAACCAACACATCCCCTTCTCAGCCTTGGCCGTGAAAGGCCCAGGCTGTGAGGTATCCGTGTCCAGGTGTGCCTGTGTGTCACCAAGGCTCTGAGCCTGCAGGTCACCTCCCGGGACCTGGTGCCAGCTCTCTATAGAGACAGAAGGGCCCCTTCTGCCACAGATGCTGTGGGCATGGCTGAGGCCTGTCTTTTTGTTTGTTTGTTTTTGAGACCAGAGTCCTGCTCTGTCGCCCAGGCTGGAGTGCAGTGGCGTCATCATAACTTACTGCAGCCTCCGACTCCTGGGCTCAAGCGATCCTCCTGCCTCAGCCTCCCGAGTAGCTGGGACTACAGGCATGCGCCACCATGCCCAGCTAATTTATTTTCATTTTCTATGTTGCCCAGGCTGGTCTCAAGCTCCTGGCCTCAAGTGATTCCCCCACCTTGGCCTCTTAAAGTGCTGGGGTTACCGGTGTGAGCCACTGTGCCCGGTGCCATTTCAGTTTAAACACGTTAAAATTAAACAGAATTCTGTATTCCATTCCTCGTTTGTACCACGTGTACTTCAAGTGCTTAACAGCCACCAGGACTAATGGTCCAGAGCTACAGGACGTTTCTAACACGGCACTGACCTCAAGGGACAGAAGTGTCCACCCGGGCCAGTGACAAGTGCAGCTGGGCCCCTTCCAGCACCCACGGCAGACATCACCAATCGATCACAGCACTTCTTCCTATGGAGCTCGGCAGCAGCCCCAGAGTCCTGCCCAACATGGTGCCACGGCCGACCGTGACCGGTAAAGGGTCAGACCAACGCTGCTGGTCCCCCGGCTTGTGTTCTGCTCAGGGGAGGCTGACACCACCAGGCACACACGTACGGAGCTGCAGACACAGTCCAGGCCTTTCCAGCTCTGCTAATCGTCCCTACCCACGGAGAGCACGGCGTCCCCACGGGGAGCCTTCCCACCTTGAAAACGGGCCCCTTACGCAGCAAGGCAGGCGGGACAGCCTAGGTCTGGGGACCGGGGCGGCCAAAAGGCTGTCGTTGTTTCCTGTCTTGTAGCCACGGGTCCTTGCTTTCCCTCCCCCACCTCCCGCTTTGGTGGGATGGAGCCAGGATAGAAGGCGCCTCAGAGGATTCTGCACAGTGGGGCCAGGGCTGGACCTGGGTTCAAATCCTTGGCCAGGCGCGGTGGCTCACCACTGTAATCCCAGCACTCTGCGAGGCCGAGGAGGGAGGATCGCTCAAGGTCAGGAGTTCGAAACCAGCCTGAGCAAGAGCGAGACCCCATCTCTACTAAAAAAAAAATGTACAAAAAAAAAATTAGCCGGGCATGGTGGCACATGCCTGTAGTCCCAGCTACTCGGGAGGCTGAGGCAGGAGGATCACTTGAGCCCAGGAGTTTGAGATTGCTGTGAACTTGGCTAACGCCACGGCACTCTAGCCTAGGTGACACGGTGAGAGACTCTGTCTCAAAAAAAAAAAAAAAATCCCGCCTCCTTCACCAGCAGCTACAGGCCCCAGCACATTTCCTTGACCCTCTGATCCCAGTGCTTCCAAGGACTCCAGGCAGGAAAAGTGTGCTCTTTCATTCCACGAGAATTTGTTCTAGACACACCAGGCCCTCCCCAAGTGCGTGGCTCAAGGTGGCAGCTGACTTCTTGGAGAGGTACTGGGGCCCGCTCAAGGGAGCCCCTGGGGAGGCGGACCCAGGAGCCCCGCGTGACAAGCGCGTGGACTTACTTTCACTTCCTCCGTGACCTGGAAGTCTTCGTGGACAACGTTCTCGACTTCCACCATGAGCACCTCGCCGGGGGAGCCGGAGGCAGGGTCTGCCGCCACCTCCAGCTGGCGCCTGGCGCTCAGGTCCTCCTCCGCCTCCTTCCTGCCACGCTTTGCCTTCCTCCGGGGCTTCTGTTTACCCTCAACCTCCTCCTCCTCCTCCGGCTCCACCTCCAGCTGTCTGCTGATGTGAATCCTGAAGGCACGGGTGATGCCGGTGTGAGGCTCCTGCCTCAGCCTCCCAAGAAGCTGGGACTACAGGTGCGCGCCACTGCGCCTGGCCAATTTTTTAATTTTCTGTAGAGACGGGGTCTTGCTATGTTGTCCAGGCTGGACCTGGGTTCAAGCGATCCTCCCACCCCAGCCTCCCAAAGTACTGGGATTACAGGTGTGAGCCACCGCGCCCAGCCCCACGTACCTTCTGTGTCCCATGACGATCATGCGCAGCTTGTCTCCGAGGTCCTGCATCTCGTGGATCTGGGCGAACGTCCCTGTGTGGTAGATCTCATCCAGGCTTTCCACGATGTCAGACTCGTTGCTGAGGGAGAGGACACAAGGGGAGGATTGGAGCACAGGCTCCAGGGCTCGGCGAGACGTCTCAGGCTGAGGGGGGGAGGAAGAGAGAGGAAACACCCCCACCGGCCGCTGCTGAAAACCAAGAGTAGCCCCCTCGGTTCCCACGGGAGCTCCAGAGTCCGGAGCAGTGTCTGCCAGATCGCAGCTGCCTTCAGCCAGGTGGGCAACTCCTTGCTAAGTCAGCCACTGGAGGGGGGGGCCCACAGGATTCTGATTCTCTTCTACTCTAATTGGAGACTTAGGGCACACGCACGGAACCGATTGCTCGTGGAGTCAGGGTGGATGTTCCCGGAGCCACTGCCCGGCTAGCTCTGCTTTCCAAGTGTCCTCATGGGCACATTTTATCACTACGGGTCCTCAACATTAATGTCCCCCGACCTTGACAACGTAGGAGATTAGTGCTGCGAGGTACTGAGTCCTTAGCCGAGGCCAAGAAGATCTCGGCCGTTCGCCTGGAGGTTTTGCTTGGTTTTAGGTCAAACCGCTCTATGGAGTGTGAGCGATGCTCCAGGGCGACTTCAACGAAGGAATGAAGGAAAAATGCCACTTACTTGTCATCTCTCTTTAGAAAGACGCCGACATAAGGCTGGGCAAGACGAACTTTCCTTCTTAGCAGCTCAGCCAACTTCTTATTTTTAACCTAGCGTGACAATGACCCCAGAGTGAAATGCAGGGTAGGGGTTTTTTGGCTGACATCTTTTTTTTCGAGACAGTCTTGCTCTATTGCCCAGGCTAGAGTGCTGTGGCATCACCTTAGCTCATAGCAACCTCAAACTCCTGGGCTCAAGTGATCCATCCTCCTGCCTCAGCCTCCTGAGTAGCTGGGACTACAAGACATACACCCAGCTCACGCCCAGCTAATTTTTTTTATTTTTAGTAGAGACAGGGTCTCGCTCTTGCTCAGGCTGGTCTCGAACTCCTGACCTCAAGCAATCCTCCCGCCTCGGCTCCCAGAGTGCTGAGATTACAGGCGTGAGCCACCGCACCGAGCCTTGGCTGACACTTTTGACAGCAGCTCTGATGTTTTCCTAGATTCTTCTCTGGGGACATGCTAATCTGATCTGGGACACTAATCAACATGGTCCAGGAAGCCCTAAACCAAAAAAAAAAAAAAAAAAAAAACACCGGATGGGGACAGGAGTGGCGAATGGAGTGAGTCTGTACTGACGAGCCACATTCCTTAGCATGCCCCCTCCCTTCCTAAAGAAAATTCAAAGTAGACACACAGCCAGAACCAAGAAATTATTTAACACTGACTTTCAAAAGTGATTTCAGTGGCAAAATGTTGGTTTGAAAACTGGAACCATGCTGCTTTTATTAATGTCAGAAAGACAACAGCAAACCCCCAAGCCCCCAGGATCACAGCACATTCCTGACGCCATTTCAGTGGCAGGTTCAGGGCAATGGTATCTTCTAGGGAATGTGGAATACAGCGGAGCATGGATGTCGCCGGGCTCACCTGATTTCTTTCAAGCCCGTGTCAACTCTCAGGCCAGACCTTGTTTAAACTTAACAGCCCTCAAACTTCGGCAGGCACCAGACTCAGCCAGACCTGTTAAAACTCAACGCTGGGCCCGCCCCACCCCTGGAGTTTCTGATTCAGGAGGTCTGGGGTGGGCCCAAGAATCTGCATTTCAAACAAGCTCCCAGGTGATGCTACTGGTCCAGGACCACACTTTAAGAGCCAGTGTTTTAACTCACTCCCTAGTGGGCGCTCTTAACTCGTGGCCCAGGAATTCCTGATGCTACAGATGTATTTTTTCTGGGAAAAAAAGTCAGTACCATCCAAGAGAAGGGTATCTGACCCGCCGAAAATTAGAGCTACTGTTCTGTACTCAGAGGCCACCGTCAGTGTCAATTACAAAGAGTAAACAAAGCTTTGCTAACAGTTTCAGAAACATTTATTGGGTCCGAAAGAAGTTGTCCCCCATTTCTCTGCCACCAACAGCAGACTGCTGTATCTTTAGAACCTGCCATGGCAGGATCCCTTTTGGCTATTTACAAAGTAAAGCCAACAAATACAGGGAGTACCAACTGCCAGTCTCCCAAACGCTATCCACAGCGACTCACTGAACCCTCCCGGCTAGCTCCAGGGGGACAGACAGAAGTCTCTTGGCAGACGCATCTCTCTGCTCCGGTGCTGGCAGCAAAGAGTATCTGTCACTTTGCAGGGCTAAGGGGACTAGACCTGGTGAGGAGTTCTGGCCCTAGAGCCCTGGGAGGGGAAAAGGCAGGGTCAAGGGTGAGGCAAAAAGCCTCCAGGGCAGGGTTCTGAAATGTCAGAAGTGCACTAAGCAGGAAACAGCAGCAGCAGCCATTACCGAGGCCCACCAACCCCCAGGCACGGTTCTAAACCCTTTACACCTGCCGCCTTATTTCACTCTCCGAACAGCTGTAAGAAATGAGAAGCGACTATTCTGTCCATTTCACAGATAAGAAAACAGAAGCCCAGTAGGATAACTTGCTGAAGGTTATGGACCTAAGGGTGGCGGAGCCAGGACGGGACGCCACAGGGCCTGGCTTTGGGGCCTGTGCTAGTAACCACTACTCAGCGTCAAGGAAAGGCCTTGGAGAGGCGGCTCAGACACACGTCATCAGCGCTGTGGGAGAGGCTCCCTCTGTCCCCTCCCCAGTTGCTGGCTGGTGCCCTTCTATACTGTCCTTGTCCCTTCCAAGGGATACTCGAGATTTATTTAGCAGAGTCTGGAGTGTGAGGGGAGAGGCTGGAGGGTGAATGCAGAGGCGGACTCACCAGGTGACCTTGCTTAGACAGTTCAGAGATAACCTTTCTCTTCCATGGACTCCATTTTCCACATCAGTTTTTTTTGTTTGTTTTTTTTTAACCTCATTGTCCTAGATTCTGAACCACACGTTTTTTCTTTTTAAAAAGAGAGGAAGGGGTCGGGGAGAAGGCATTTGGGTCCTTCCTATTCAAAAAGCTCAAGTTCCTTGCACTCACTGCTGCTTTCTCTCTGTTACATCACCCTGCTCCAACCCCAGCCCCTAAGGCTCTTAGTCTAAAAGGTCATTTCTTCCACCAGAACATAAGCTCCTTAGGCCAGGGACTGTCTGACTTGTTCATGACAACATTCTCAGTACCTGCGCCATGATCAAGAACACTCTGTGAATAAACAATGGCCTCCTCCCACCTTCCTCCTAAGCCTCCTGAACCATCCCTGCTCTGTTCTCCTGGTAGTAATTACCAATCATGTTTATTCCCTCTCTCAATCTGCTAAAAATGTAAGCTCCGAAGGCAGAAATACATTTTTTTTTTTTTAAATGACACGGTCTTGCCATGTTGCCCAGGCTGGAATTGAACCCTTGGCCTCCACACCCAGCTTCAAAGGCAAACATTTTTGTCTGTTTTGTTCACTGCCATGTCCCCAGCACCCAGAACAGTTATCTGGCACACAGTAAGCACTCAAGAATCCTGATCCCGGCGGGGCTCTTAACCAGACAGCAGAACGCAGGCTGTTACAAAACAACTACCAAGTAAGCAGAAATGTAACAACGTTGCTGCAACATCGCCCCGGTCCCTCCTGGCCCCGGATTTCTATGACCGGGGCCGGGACTCAAGCGGACAGTCCCAAGCTCCTCTCATCTAACAGACCCTAAGAGATCTGAAAGGGGCAGGAATTTGGCTCCAGGTCCCGAAGCTAGTAGTGAGCAAAGATGCGAGAAACTTTGAGAAGTTTCGAATGTAGGAAAAGTTGCGAGGCATGAGGGCGCTAAGAGATCCCACGGTCCAACCCACTGCTTGCAGAGGTGGGAAAGCTGAGGCCGAGGCGGGGACTCTCATTACCTCGATAATCTTGATAAAGCGCGGGAACACCGGGTTGCGCGTGATGGCGATGAGAGGCAGGTGCGGGAACACGTCGGGGATCGTCATGGGCGTGAGCGCCGTTATGACTGGGCCTTCCCCGCCGCCCGCACTGCCCCCCGCGCCCCCGGCCCCTTCCTCCGAGCCGCCCTCGGAGGCGTCCTCGCCCCCCGAAAATGCACCGCCGCCGCGGCTGTTCGCCTCCCAAAACCCGCGCCACTGGCCCGCCGTCGCCGGGCCTCGGCCCCACGGCGCCCAAGGAGGAGAGTCGTCGCAGGCCCGCCGGGCCCTCGGCAGCCCCGCTCCGGCCGCAGCCGGGACCCGCCCCCCGGCGGCGGCCAGCATCGGCCGCCGCAGCGCCCAGCACCGCGCCGCGCCCCACAGCCGCACGTAGCCTGTGCCCGCCGCCATAGCCCGGCCATACTAGCAGCGCGCGCAACTTGCGTCACTTCCGTCCGCCGGGCTGGAGCGCGCGTGACGCCCGGCACGTGCTGCTTCAGGGGGCGGGGCCTACGCGGAGCCGAAGGAACGGACCTCCAGCTCTCTTATCACCTACGCTACTTCCGGCCTCCCAATGAGCCCTCTCAAATCCCCTTCCGGTCACGTGGGAGGTCGTGAGCACGCGCCAGCGCCCCTTGAAAGAACTGCTGTTGCTACAACCGCAGTCTTTGGGGACTTGTGGGCAGGCTTGTGCCTTCACTTGCCCGCGCAGGTGACACACGCATACTCAGGCTCTGAGGCTCGTAGGGGTTTGTGGGTTTCGGCTTTCTGGGAGACACTGCGCATGCTCAAACTTTACCCTGCACATGGGTGGCTGTGTGCGCATGCCCAGGCTCTAGGCGTCTGTTGGGGCGCGTGGATCTGGGCTTTGCCGGTACTCGTCTGCGCCTGCTCAGAGTCCATGCCCCGTGAGCGGGGCTACCGTTTGCGCATGCCCAGTCTGGGTGACGCGTTTGTGCTCATGCTCAGGCTCTAGTCTGCGCATGCGCGGGTTGTGCAACGAGTCCAGCAGCGGTTGCGGGACTGTGGTGACTGCACAAGTTTTAAGCGAGATGCTGACGTTGGTGCTGATGGCGGCGGCGAGCATGCAGCTCTGTCCGCTGGTCGGAGCTCAGCCGCTGTGCCGGTGGGACTGCCCTCCTGGGGCTGGTGTGCTCCCATGGGTCCTGGGGGGGCTGTTTCCCCAACCTCATGAGTCTTAGCACTTGACTGTTACGAATCGATCTTGAGGCCGCCTTTCTCCGGTCCCTCCCCGACCTCTCAGCCCATCACCGAGTCCTCTCATTGCTCCTTCGGAACCTTGGCCCCATTCCTAACCTTTCAGGCCACCTCCTCCGCCCCCGTCCTGGGCTTTGATGTCCTGTCCGTTCTCCACCCGGCAGCCAGAGGGATTCTTTATAACCGAATCTGATCTCCCCTCGTTGCCTTTCCCTGGTTCTCCCTGATACCCAGGATAGAACCCAGATTCCTTGCACAGCCTGCGGTCCCTCTCAGGATCAGACCCAGGGTTTCTACAGATCAGGGCAGCTGACATTCGGGGCCGGGTACTTTTCTGTGGTGGAGCACCGTCCCTGGCCTGCACCCTCTAGATACCAATAGTACCTGTCTCCCCAGGCTTGCCGAATCACTCGAAGATGTCGCTAGGCGTTGCCAAGTATTCCCTGAGGATCTGAGAGCCGCGCCCCTGACTCCTAGATCACTCCAGCCAGGCCGTCTGGGGTCCAGACTTGGCGCTTGCTGTGTCCTCTGCCTGGCTCTCCACGACTGATGTCCTCATGATTCAGATCCCGATTCAAATAGCACATTCATTCCCCTACTTAGAAGCCGCCTCCTCATCTATTGCCTTTCCATTCCCCATTGGTACTTTTTCCTACCACCAACTGATGTTATTTATTTTTTGACAAATTGTTTCTTGTCTGTTGCTAGGGTGTTAGTTCCATGAGGACGTAGACTATGTATCTTATTCACTCCTTATCCAGTACATTTTAAAATTTCAGTAAACCTTAGATTAGTGCAGCAGTCCCCAACCTTTTTGGCATCAGGGACCAGTTTCATGGATGACAGTTTTTCCACGGTCTTGGGGGGCGGGGAAACGGTGAGCGATGTAAACACTGATGAAGCTTTGTGGCCCAGGGATTGGGGACCCCAGGGTTAGTGGACACCGTGTGCTAAGTGCCACAGGGGCTGTACAGTTGCTGAAGCTCAGATCCTGACCTCAGGGAACTCTTCCTGCCTGGAGTGAACTGTCCCATTCAGCAGGGACCTGTTTGCCCGGGGGACAGTAAATGTGTTCTTACAGTGCGTGACCTCATTTGATCTTTACAGCAAGGTTTCTGGGGGAGTGATTCCTTGACCTTATTTTATAGATGTGAAAACAGAGCCGGGGAAATTAAAGACACTCTTACCTAAGACACATAGCTCGTAAGTGGGTAGGAGTAAGATTTTTCAGCAAGATTTACTAGTAGGAGTTCTCTCAAGGTCTGAAAAGATGGGTTATATCCCAGTCTCCCCTTTCCCCACACTGGTTCTCGAAGAGTAATCCCTGGACCAACAGCATCAGTCAGGCTTACCCGGAACTTTGTTAGAATTGGTTAGAAATGCAGTTCCCTGGACATACTGAATCATCAGAGACTTGGAGGTCGGGTCCAGCGAACCATGGTTTATCAAGCCTTCTAGGTGATTCCAACGCATTCAAGATTAAGAACCTCTGCTGTAAACAGTGTGATCGATCCAGCTACTGCAAATCCCCTAAAAATAACCCCGAATACCTAGGAGCAGGAGTTCCTAAGCCGCCTCAGCTGAGGGCTGTAAATAAGCCTTTAGGAACTCTCTGGAATGATATTTATGTTTTTGCGTGTCATATGTCTGTTTCTGGAAGAGGAGGGCCCACAGTTTCATTCAGTTTTCTAGGGGCTCCGCTACCCCTAAAAGCATCAAGAACAGGTATTTTAATGTTAACCCCAAGGCAGCCAGATAGGAGGACTCGTGCTTAATATGCAATAGAAACTGACAGATGGTCTCTCTTGTCACTTACCTTTAGTGCTCGCACCGTGAGGACAGGAAAAGTGTTTAATGTCCTGCAGGCAGTCGATGGGGTATGTGGCTCCACACCTAACATTCCTTACGTTTGTCTGTCACTTCTGTCTGATCACTGGATCAGAACTAACATTTCCTAGTGTTCTTGGGTGCCAGTGTTGTCAGGCATTTAAGAACATTACCCCCAGGCTGAGCAAGAGCGAGACCCCGTCTCTACAGAAAACAGAAAAGTTAGCTGGGTGTGGTGGCGCATGCCTGTAGTCCCAGATACTGGGGAGGCTGAGGCAGGAGGATCGCTTGAGCCCAGGAGTTGGAGGCTGCAGTGAGCTATGATGATGCCACTGCACTCCAGCCTAGGCAACAGAGTGAGACCCTGTCGCAATGAAAAAAAAAAAGTTACTTTATCTAATCCTTAAATCCACTGTCCTTTGAAGTAGGGATGAATCTTTCCCATTTCACTAAAGTTAAGAGAGATCAAGTAATCTGAACAAAGCCAAGAGGTACAAGTGGGTTGAGAACTCAGATTATCTGAAGTTTTACCCAGTGATCTGTCTACGCCTCCAATAGATGCTCAAATGCAGAGTAATAGAGGAAGCAAGCCCCGTGGCTTTGTTTACCTAACATCGTGTGGCAGGAAATGTCATTTTACCCGATATGTGTTTAAAATGCTCAAAGAAAAAAATATTCTGGAAAACACAAACCCAACCCTAACCCTGACACCCCACACCTAACCTGTCCCCTCGCTTTAGTTCTAACCCCCAACCCAAAACCCAAACCCAAACCCTAACCTTAACACCCTGCCCCTAAGCCTAACCCCGCCCCCCAAAAAAAGAAAACAAATTCTCTCGGTTCAAATGTATTCCCTGTTGACAAAACTGCATACTTTTAAAAGTCGCATCAGCCACTAAATCTTCGAGTGACTGGTTTCTCACATGTTAGCATTAAGAGTTTTCATTTGCTGGCCTCTTTTGGCGATAGCTAATCATCTGAAAATAGGCCATATGACATGTCTAGGAATGAGATAGGATATGAATAATTTATCCGGTGAATTTTTGAAAATGCTTTTGGACATAATTGGAGATTCACAGTAAGTTCCAAGAACAGGAAAGGGAGGTCGCAGGGACCCCTTTCCCATCCTCCCAGCGGCCGCATCTGACATGGCTGTCGTACCATAGCAAAACAGGAAAATGTCATTGCTACCACTCCGCCTACCTAAATCAGATTTCGCCCCTTAACGTTTGTAATGTCGCCTGTTAGGAAGTTGTTTTTGTCCATGGTTTACTGTTATTGATATTCTTAAGATTTTTGTGATTCTCTCTCTAGGACGTCCTGTATTTCCCATCTACAACAACACGCGTGATTAAACACCCTTGCCAGACAAACGTAGCTGTATACCTTGGGTGAGCGGCCGCTTTATGTACCGTGACCTTCCTGTTTATTAAAACTTTAGGTTTGCCCTCATTCATTCATTCAGCAAACATTGAAGAAGACGGCTCTGCCCTGTGTTGCTAGTTGCTAGCCTGCAGGGAGTCCGTAGCCAGGGGCTAGGTTCAGAGGAAGACAGATGAAGAGATTGGGAGGTAAGTGAAACAACCACAGTATGGTGTGGTACCACCAGTCGCAGATGCTTGATATAAGTGCTCTTGGGGCACTGGAGGAGAAAATGTTCAGGAAGCTTCCACTGGGCAGTTGATGCCAAAAATGGGTTTTGAAGGATGAATAGGAGTCTGCTAGGTTTTGAAGGATGACTAGGGGTCTTCTGGGTTTTGAAGGATGGATAGGAGTCTGCTGGATTTTGAAGGTTGAATAGGAGTTCGGTGGGGTTGGCGGGGGGAAGCCAAAAGTGTATGGGCTTAGAGCAGAGTGTTCAAAGGAATGGAAATGCCATACTCAGCATGCTCCTGAGGTGGTCAGAGTACCAGCTTAGAAAACCAGATATATACACCATGCCAAGAGGTTTACCCTCATCCTGAAGGCAGTGAAGGATCTGGGGCTGCATGGTTCATGCTCGTATTCAAGACACCAATCCAGCAGCATGGCAGGGGAGGCCAGACTGGGGAAGGGGTGGAGTCAGGGGACTAATAGAATTTACAACAGCCCAAGCCAGTAAAACAAAGCAAAACGTGATACAGCCTGAACAGAAGGGAGGACGACACAGGAGGCAGCGGCAGAGTCAGCAGGACGTGTGGAAACGACGCACAGGGTGTGGAGAATGAAAGCGAGCAGGCAGTTCAGGCTGGCCCTCCAGCTCCTGGGTTGACCATGTGGGAGGACTTGGTGGAAAGGATGGAGGGTGGGGGCTCATGGTCTGATGTTTGTGGGACATCGCTGTGGTCGTGTTCACAGTCACCCAGGGATCACGTGTTCAGTGACAGGAGGCTCTGGGGAATATTGATTCTACATAACAGGTAGAAGAAGAGAAAGACAAGTAGGAAACCAGGAGTTGGAGGCTGCAGTGAGCTATGATGATGCCACTGCACTCCAGCCTGGGCGGCAGAGTGAGTCCTTGTCTCTTAAAAAACAAAACAAACAAGAAAAAAACCCTGTTTATTTTAGTGGGGATTAAAGCCATGTAAATTATGCAACTGAAGTTCATCGTGGCACTTAATGTACTTTTTATATAATTTTATACTTGATGTAGTCACACTTTTTTTTTTTTTTTTGAGACAGAGTTTCACTCTGTTGCCCGGGCTAGAGTGCTGTGGCATCAGCCTAGCTCACAGCAACCTCAAACTCCTGGGCTTAAGCGATCCTCTTGCCTCAGCCTCCCGAGTAGCTGAGACTATAGGCATGCACCACCATGCCCGGCTGATTTTTTGTATATATTTTCTTAGTTGGCCAATTAATTTCTTTCTATTTTTAGTAGAGACGGGGTCTCGCTCTTGCTCAGGCTGGTCTCGAACTCCTGACCTCGAGCCATCCGCCCGCCTCAGCCCCCAGGGTGCTAGGATTACAGGCATGAGCCACCGCGCCCAGCCATTGGGGTGACACTTTTAAATGTTACTTCAAGAAGTCAAATACCAGGCTGGGTGCAGTGGCTCACACCTGTAATCCTAGCACACTGGAAGGCTGAGGCAGGAGGATCGCTTGAGGCCAGGACTATAAGACCAGCCTGAGCAAGAGCAAGACCCCATCTCTACAAAAAAATAGAAAAATTAGCCAAGTGTGGTGGTGCATGCATCTAAAGTCCCAGCTGCTCGGGACACTGACACAGGAGGATTGCTTGAGCCCAGGAGTTGGAGGCTGCAGTGAGCTGTGATGACACCACTGCACTCCAGCCTGGGCGACAGAGCGAGCCCTCAGCTCCAAAAAAAGAAAAAAGTAAAATACCCAGACTATAGAGATTTGTGCATATAAAATAAATAACGGATACCTAAATCGTTCCTGATTAAAAAAGGGATTTTGTTTGAATGGAACATTTTTTAAGTACCCCCCCTTAATGTTTTTTCTTTTCTTGCGTGAAATTGTCCTAATTTAACTCATTTGTTTTTTATTTCAGAAGACAAGTTTTTTTCACAACAAATAACTTTGAGAATAGCCTCCGTCCTTTAACCATCCCTACATCGATGCAGGTAGTAATCTTACCCAACAGTCTGCAGGCAGCTAGAGATGAGTTCTATTTGGCGGCAGATATTGTTCAGAAAGATCAGACTACTCTGTTTCTCTTAGTTTAGGGGTTTATTTTGTTATGTACCACTTAAAGACGTTAAGTGCAATTTCTGGCCGGGCACAGTAGCCCGGTGGCTCACGCCTGTAATCCTAAGACTCGGGGAGGCCGAGGCGGGAGGATCACTGGAGCTCAGGAGTTCGAGACCAGCCTGAGTAAGAGTGAGACCCTGTCTCTACTAAAAATAGAAAGAAATTAATTGGCCAACTAAAAATATATAGAAAAAAATTAGCCAGGCATGGTGGTACATGCCTGTAGTCCCAGCTACTCGAGAGGCTGAGGCAGTAGGATCGCTTGAGCCCAGGAGTTTGAGGTTGCTGTGAGCTAGGCTGACGCCATGGCACTCACTCTAGCCCGGGCAAGAGAGTGAGACTCTGTCTCAGATTAAAAAAGCAATTTCTGAGCCAAAGGAAGAGTTGGTTTTATTCTACCCCTGTTACCAAAATAGGGGTTTTTTTCTCCCAAAAAAAGGAAGCAGAATGGTTGCAGGTGATCTTTCTTACATTGGTTGTGTTACAAACAGACAGGTTGGACGGTATCCTACTTTACATGCAATAACTTCAGGGCCTCCCTAAATTGTCCTCAACCAAAACAGAAAAACCACCCTCTCAGCAACCATCATGAGGAATTCTACCATTGGCACCTACGCGACATAGAGTTTTATCATCGATGAACACACCAGTGTTCTTCCTAAAAGTGACATTTATCAGTTATGCTAGTCATTCATCATTTACACTTCAGGCATTGTCCTCACAGAAGGTTCTGGTAAAAAGAGAAGGCAATGGAATGAATTTAGGTATCTGAGAGCACTAAAGACCAAATCTAATTGCCCATTTTTGCTGCCTAGCTGGCCCCAGGACATGTAAGATTCTCTTACTTAAGAGCCAAATAACTATTGCTGGCAGAAACACTTTTTGTAATATTAATTTTTCTTTTTTTTTCATTTTGGATCATTTATACCAAAATAAACATGTTTTGAATGCATGTCTAGAAATAGTGCTTTCTTTTTCTTTTTCTTTTTGAGAGAGAGTCTTGCTGTGTCACCCAGGCTAGAGTGCCGTGGCATCATCATAGCTCACGGCAACCTCCAACGCCCGGGCTCAAGCGATCCTCCTGCCTCAGCCTCCCGAGTAGCTGGGACCACAGGCATGCGCCACCACACCCGGTGAATTTTTCTATTTTTGGTAGAGATGAGGTCTCGCTCTTGCTGAGGCTGGTCTTGAACTCCTGACCCCAAGCGATCCTCCCGCCTCAGCCTCCCAGGGTGTTAGGGTTACAGGTGTGAGCCACCAAATTCAGCACAGTAGTGCTTTCTGAATCCATGTTTGAAAAGATACAGTTATCAATAACATACGTATCGTTATTTTTAGGTTGGCTTGCCAACAGTGACATCAGCCCATTTCGTTGGTTCATCGTTGCTGTTAGTAGTGAATCAGAAAGTCTATATTTATAATTATAAAAATTCTTCCTGGCAAGAGCCTGTCGGTACGTATATTGTGTGTTTTGTTTGAATTTACACAACATCAGAGAAGAGGTTATTAATTGGGGAGCTATAAACGATCCTCCTACCTGGATGTCGACCCCAGGATGCCACCTCGTCCTTTAAAATCCAAAAGAAGGTTGGCCCGAGGCCCCGTCCCAAACAGCGGGAACGTCGTCGTGCCTTGCTGCCAGCGGCGGGGATCGCGGTCACAGCCACAGAAACCTGCCTGCGCCCAGTGAAATTGACGAGAGGCAGCGACGGGCACGTGGTGGTCGTTTGCGTGCTGGGGGAGGACTGGGGAGAGCCAGGAATGACGGCTAGACGTCTGGTGACTAGGCTGGGTGACGGGGACATTCAGTCCCACACGCTTCCCATTAGGGCCAGGGGTCGGTCGGTCGGTCGGGAAGGTGGACTTTACAAAGACGAAGAAAGAAGAGACCCGATGCTAGAGGCGAGGGGGCGGGGTTAGGAGGGAAGATGAGGGAAATGTCAGCGCTAGAAAAGAAGACACTCTTCTCTTTCCTGAGAAAGGGACGAAGGGAGAGGGAACAGGTACTCATTACCGTGAGGAAGCCACCAGCGCAGGGTCCCACCGGGAAACACACACTCCCCGCAGCCTCCCCAGCCCCTGGCACCCACCGTCCTACTTCCCGTCTCTGTGGATCTGACCACTCTGGGGACTTCGTATGGGACGAACCGTTCAGTCTTTCGTAACTGGCTTATTTCACCTGGTATGATATCCTCAGGGACCATCCATGGTGTAGCAGGGGTCAGAATTTCCTTCCTTTGTAAGGCTGACTCCTGTGCCATCATGGGGACAGGCCGCATTGTGTTCTTTTTCTTCTTTTTTTTTTTTGTGACAGAGTTTTACTCTGTTGCCTGGGCTAGAGTGCCGTGGCATCAGCCTAGCTCACAGCAACCTCAAACTCCTGGGCTCAAGCAATCCTTCTGCTTCAGCCTCCCAAGTAGCTGGGACTACAGGCATGCGCCACCATGCCCGGCTAATTTTTTCTATACATTTTTAGTTGGCCAATT
>CAUYRT010002555.1:0-45543 GCA_963574885.1 Lepilemur ruficaudatus
AAGACCCAATGACGAGACAGCAGAGACGCTGAGACTGCCGACAAAATGAAAGCCGCATTTAAATGAAAATACCAAGAGTCCTACTCCAATTACTGGTTTATTGCAACAGGTGATTCACGTTCTCCAAGCCCACTTTGTGTAGCATGTGGTGACCAGCTATCCAACGAAGCCATGGAACCTTCAAAACAGTTTTGCCATATGGAGACCAAGCACCTTGCACTAAAACACAAGCCTTTGGAGATTTTTTTTTTTAAAATGTGAACATGAAGAACAGAAGCAATTATCGAAGGCCACCACTTCTTCAAATGTGTCTGCACTAAGAGCATCATTCTTAGTGGCTACCACATAGCGAAAGCTAAGAAGCCCTTTACTATTGGTGAAGAGTTGATCCTGCCTGCTGCTAAGGATGTTTGCCATGAACTTTTAGGAGAGGCTGCAGTTCAAAGGGTGGCACATGTTCCTCTTTCGGCTAGCACCATAACTAGATGAATTGATGAGATAGCAGAGGATACTGAAGCACAATTGTTAGAAAGGATTAATGAGTCACCGTGGTATGCAATCCAGGTAGACAAGTCTACCAATGTTGACAACAAAGCAACAGTGCTTGTTTTCGTGTGACACATTTTTAAGGAGGATGTGTGTGAAGTGTTATGTACGTTTTTGTTGCCACACAACACCACAGCTGCAGAACTATTCAAGTCTCTAAATGACATATCAGGAAAACTGAATTGGTCATTTTGTGTTGGTACATGCACGGGGGGAGCAGCTGCCATGACTGGGTGGCTCTCTGGTTTCACTACTCAGGTCAAGGAGTTCACTTCTGAATGTGAGTCTAGGCACTGTGTCATTCATAAAGAAATGCTGGCTAGCTGGAAAATGTCACCTGAACCAAAGAACATTAACTCACGTCTGTTCACACAGCTCTGTGAGGAGATGGACGCAGGGCACACACGTCTTCTCTGATACACAGAAGGGAGATGGCTTTCTAAAGGTAGATCACTGGCCAGAGTTTTTGAGTTACGAGAGCTGCTCCAGAGATTTCTTTTAGAAAAACAGTCACTACTGGGAGCATATTTTAGCGACACAGAATGGGTTGCAAAACTTGCTTATTTGTGTGACATATTCAACCTGCTCAACACTCAATCTGTCACTTCAGGGGAGAATGACAACTGTCATCAAGTCGGCAGATAAAGTGGCTGCATTCAAAGCCAGACTAGAATTATGGGGGCAAAGAGTGAACATTGGGATTTTCGACATGTTCCAAATATTAGCAGAGATTTTGAAAGAGACTGAGGCAGGGCCTTCTTTTTCCCAGCTGGTGCATGATCACTTACTTCAGCTTTCAAAAGAGTTTGAGCATTACTTCCCAACCACAAAGTCCTCGGAACTGGGAAAGAATGGATCCGGTACCCATTTGTGATAAGCCAGGTGAATCGACTTTGTTTGCGCTAGAAGATCACATATGACAGTGGCCTTAAAAGTATGTTTGAGACAACTTCAAATCTCCATACATTCTGGATTAAAATCAAGGTGGAACATCCTGAGATTGCCATAGAAGCACTGAAAAACCTGCCTCCATTTCCAGCATCCTATCTTTGTGGAGCAGGATTTTCTGCAGTGACAGCAACCAAAATGGGATTATGGAGTGGACTGGACATAAGCAACACACTTTGGGTATCACTGTCTCCCATTACCCCTAGATGGGATTGTCTAGTTACAGGAAAACAAGCTCAGGTCTCCCACTGATTCTGCATTATGGTGAGTTGTATAATGACTTCATTATATATTACAATGTAACAATAATAGAAATAACATGCACAATAAATGTAATGTGCTTGAATCATTCCCAACCCCACCTCCAGTCCATGGAAAAATTATCTTCCATGAAACCAGTCCCTGGTGCCAAAAAGGTTGGGGACCGCTGAGCTAGTGTATCCCAGGCAGGGAACAGAAGGAAGCCGTTGCAGGCAAGGCTGTGGGGATAGGCAAACACTCCTGAGTCAGTCCTGACTTCAAGGGGTTTGCAATCGGTTAGGGAGGTAAGGCGGCCACAGAGAAAGTGAAGCAGGTAAGTGCCAGGTAAGTGCCTCCTTAGAGAGGACAGTGCTGCCTATTTGGGAAACAGTTGTAAAACAGATGGGGACAATCTCTGTCCATAGAGATTGAAGGTGTGTGAATTCATACTAGGGCAGAGAAGGATTTCTGACACAACGTTTAGGATAGAGAAAAGTGTACAAAGTTTATTACTTTCTCCTAAGAGAAAGGGCACAACAACACCAGAAAAGAACAGGAAGGTGTGTTGACCCCAAAGCACAGTAGTTTGGGAGCTTTATGAGGAAAAGTAAAAGAAAATTTATGGCTATGTTCCAATTAACAGGAGATGGCTGTGAAACTGCTGTGTCCCCCTTTTCCTGTTTCTCGCGTTATCAGATTGACAACAGGAATTGGTCTTTTCTTTCTTCTCCGCTATAGACTGATAACGGAAGGCATTTGGTGCGGTTTGTTCTTGAGGAAGTGGAAAGTTTGCACCCCTCTGCTGTCAGCTCAGAACTCTGCAAGGCTATTTAAACAAACTCAAAAAAGCTTTCAGTCTATAGGTAGTGAATCTCAACGGCAGCCAATCAGATAGTTTACCCGTTCTTGCCCTCTCCTGGAGACTCTTCTATCTCTGGAATGTGGATTGACCGGCTCTTTTCTTTTGTTTGCTCAGCTCTTTTTAATTGCTAGCTAAACATCTCTGCAGGAGAGAGACCCGTGTATCTAATCTTAGAGACAGAGTTCGTGGGTTTCTAAGACGCTGCAGGTTAGGAATTTATTTTTCCCGTTAGCCTGCGAGCAAGACCGTCCTTTTAGAGACGGAGACGTGAGTCGGGACCACGGCCGCCGACACGTGCGCTCCCCCCACCGGCACGCGGCAGGGCGAGGACCTTGTCCCTTCTCTAGCCCGACCGGGAGAGGAGGGGAGGGAAGAGATTCCCAGGGACAGCCCCGGGAGGTCCTGGGCCAGCGCAGTGACGCCCCGCAGGGGAGCGTCGGGTGGGCTGGGGGACCGGGTAGGGGTGCCGGCTTCAGCGTCGTTTCCGCTCTGGACCTGATCTGCGGCCCAGGAACCTTGGCCTTTCCCGCCAGCCGCCCTGCTGGCCGGCTCCGTGGTCCCCAAGTCGAGTTAAAGGACCATAGCGTGTCCCGGCATGTCCTCTCAGTCGGGGAGCGGCCATATCCTCGTAGCCAACGGACAACCTGCCTGCCGCTCACTCTCTAACAGCCAATGAGGAGAGGAGCCCTGATTTAGGCACTCTAAGGCCCGCCTCCCCCTCCGTGATTGCGAACAGCGCCACCTCGTGTCCCGGTAGCGCAGCTTCAGGGAGTTGGGAAACCTTGCCGTTTGGCTTTGGGTTCACTTGGCAAACGCTTAGCGCGTGTCCACCTGTGAGCAGACACGATGCCAGGTGCTGACTTCTCCTACATGGCAGGGACAGACATGCATCCCAGAAGCTCATGAGGAGATAGTACCACCTTTCTAAATTCCTCTCGTCTATTTCCTCGCCTTCAAACCACGTGGCCCTTTGGGAATTCAGCCACGGAATGGGAGTTCATACTCTGGGAGTTGGGTATGACAAGAATGACCCACTTTGTGTGATCAACTTTCACATCCTGTAAGTAACAAAGTCCCTCTTTTAGACTGCAAATAGGGTTTAGAGGGTCTCATTGGTGTCACCGACATGGATGCAGACACAACCTAACCAACTACTCTAGTTAAAAAAATCTAGCAAGCTGGGAACGCAGTCCCCCAAATTGGGAACTACACTTAAAAAGGAATCGTATGCTGAGTGGCACTTCCAACAAGAAGAAAGTAAAATCAACACCAGGAATTCCCTATTCCAGGTGCCCACGGAGGGAAGGCTAGTTCCAGAAACGTTTGACGCCGGAAAGAGTGGGACATTCAGTAAAAGAAGCTGAGGCCAGACATAAGGACTGAATGAAGTGAAGAAATGCAACAGGAGCTAGAAATATTCCTCTCTGTATTTTATTTCACTTTGACAGGGAGGTGGTCATTTAGCTGTCTCTATTAGATTTGGGTCATATCATTTCTGATTTTCAAGTCAGTTTATAACCTGTAAACTCCTACCCAGGTCACGACACCACTTCAACGGAATTTTCACTCCTTTTATCCTTGAGATTTGTCTAAAGATCTTTGACCTTGACAGAATTTTGAGTTTTTATTTTTCTTTTAAATTATAAAATATAACATACATACACATGAACACTAAACATATAAATATAGCTGTGTCAAGGTTAAATAACATATAGAGATGAATTTATGAAATTAAAATGTTTTATTTGGGATGAAAGAATTGCAGTTTGGGGCATATATGCAGACCGGGTGGTCTTTGGTTCGTCTAGAGAACAAAGAGAAGGTTAGAGGTTTTACAAAAAGGAGAAATGTCCCATATGTCCCTACAAGAAAGTCCGTTGGCACTAGTAAGGTTCTGGGGAGCTGAAGAATTCTGACTAGTGAGTGATGGCAGTGGGTAAAACCATTCTTAGAGTCTCAGCAGGTAATTTCAGTAGCTATTAGATAAAATTGGTTTCAGGTGACAGCAGGCAGTTTTGGTAGCCAGGCTTGCAGAAAATTACATTTTTGGAGCAATGTTATGTGCCCTGAGTTCTTTTCCCTCTGACCTCTCGATTCTGTTTTAGTTGGGTATGATGAGAATGACCCCATTTGTATGCTCAACCTTCACAGTTGTATGAGTAATTATTTTATTTTTTTATTTCAGGAAATTATGAGAGTACAAACATTTTGGTTACATTTTATATCTTTGCCTCTCCCTAGCAAGAGTTAGAGGTATGGTCCTCCCCTCCACAGTGCTCACCGCGTCCCTCGTTGTGAGTCTACCCCCACAACCCCATGAGTAATTATTAACAATTACAAGGAAACTTATATACCACCAAATCAAGAAATGGCTCATTGCCCCACTCCGATCTCTTTACAACCCCTCCCTTTCTCCCTCACTCCCAAAGTGACCCATATAGTGACTCTTGTGCAAATTACTTCTTTGATTGTCTCCATACTAGTTTTTTTTTGCCATTTATGTATGCATCCCCACAGCATATAGATGGGATTTGCCTGTTTTGAACTTTATATAAACATAATCTTACTGAAGGCATTTTTTTTTTGTCTTGTATGTTTTGCTCAATTTAATGTAGTTGTGGGTTGTTCATTGCTATGTAGTTTTCTACTCTGGGAATTTGCAACAATTGATATATTAATATCTAGTCTCTTGATAATGGATATCAGGCTTGTTTCTAGTTTGGAGATATTATAAACAATGTATCTATAATGCTTTTTGTGCATATGAGCTGGTGAATTTGTGTATCTAGGTGTATACCTTGAAATGCAATGTGGAGTCATAAGTCATGTGTTTCAGCTTTACTAGTTCATGCATGTTTTCCAAAGTGGTCGTGCCAGTTTACATTCCTGCCAGGAGCGTACAAGAATTCCCATTGCTCCACATCCTTATCAACACTTGGTACCATCAGACTTTAAAATTTTTGCCAATATAGTGGATTTAGTTTATGTTATCTTATTGGTGGTCTTAATTGGACTTTACCTGGATATCAATAGGGTTGAACACATTACCTATGTTGATTGACCATCTGATTTCCTTGTATGTACAGTGTCTGCTCACATCTTTGGCCAATTTTTCTGTTGGATTGAATGCCTCCTCTAATGATGTATAAGAATTCTTCACATGAAATTGCTGGCATTTGACCATTTTGACCTACAAAAAATGGCGGTTTCATATGGTTCAACTTAAGTTCTGGACGCTGGTCCTTTGTTAATTATGTGTTGATGTGTATTTTATCGCATTATATAACTTATCTTTTAATTTTCTTTCTTTATTCATTTTTTGAGAGTCAGAAATTTCTAATTTTAGTGCAATTGGATCTGTCACTCCTTTCCTTTGTGGCTGATGCTTTTTGTGTCTTGTGTAAAAAATCTGTGTCTTTTGGGCTGAAGGTGACCAGATTGTGCCGGGGTTTTGGAGCTGTGTTTTCAGGGCATTCCAAGTTGGGCCCTGGGTTTCACTGCTTCCACTGGGGAGAGGGCTGATACCTCTGCTCCCCCAGTCTTGGCTTGTTGAAGGAGGGAGGAGACCCACTCCTGGGCTCCTTCTGTGGTGGCACCCATGTTTCCAAGAAGATCGTTTTCTGCAGATTGTTTCCACATCCTTCTTTTGAGTGCAGAGGGTTTTCTCAAGGAAGCAGCACACCTGTGTCTCAGTGGGTCAGGGTTGGGGCAGGACTGAGCTAACATCACTGTGGATGCTCAGGCAGAGTGGCCATGTCAAGGACTGACTCCAGCTCAGAACTGAAAAGCCTATTTCCTGAATCGTGGGTCCTGGAGCTGATGAGGGGGGACAGGGAGGAAACTGATTGGAGACAATGGAGCAATAGGAAAAACCCTACCTGCCCTGTAATTCTGGGGCTTGGTGGTAGTATAATGACATTATTCTGACCAGTGGGCTCAAGCAGAGCAGGTGGCATGGGGCATCCCCTATGGAGGAGCTGGGAGATGTCATCATTTCTTTCTTTCTTTTTTTTTTGATTGTTTCTTGTTTTACAAGATGGAAAATTTAATGACAAGTTATAATTTGTTGAATCAGCCAGTTGTAAATGCATATGTCATTATACACACACACCTGTGTATACATATATATCTATACTGTATATTGATGTATACAAACAGGCAGAATAAATGTAGTGTATGGAGATAGAATTATGGATTGTCTGGACTTTTTATCTTGCACATTTTACAATAAAATGCTTTTGTTTTATAAACAAAAGAAAAAACAATAAACCCAAAACAATTCCAGTTTTCAAATTTACAGAAGTAATAGAAATAAAATCTTATAAATAAAGCAACTGTTTAGTTGATGGCACATTGTTAACATTTCATAGGAAAAATAAAGCATTGACATTATACATACATTTTATTTTCTAAGAAATTTGCCATTTAAAACAAGCAAACAAATTCCTCAATAAAAATAGCATAACCAGAGCCCAGGCCCAGGGGTGTCAATTTACACTCAGCTCCAAGACCTCAGCTCTTTCCGTTACATCATATTGATATAGAAAACATTCTTAGTCGTTATAGATTTTACCCCAGGCATTTAATAGCTGTGTCATATCAGTGAAGTGTTTCCTTCACATGATCTAGTGAGGAAAATAATATAGAAATTAAAAAATATTTATTCAAGACATATAGTGTCACAAATGAGTCTTAAAGGTTTCAAAATTTTTTTCCAGAGAGACATCATGGATGAATGAATTTTAAGGCAATAATACCATCGTAGAGAGAACATTTGCTTTTGTCCCAGAAGGTCCTAGGTTTTATAAATGTAGTTGACAGAGTTCAGGACACACCACCCCAAAATATAGCACCTATATTCAAATATATTTGAATAAACAGCAGAAGCAGAAAGTTCTCTCTGATCTTTTCCTACTCTTTCCCCTAAATCAGGCCATAAAAGATATTCTTCTAAAGTGATGTCACTATGTCTTGTCCCTTACTCTGCAATGTCCCTGTGGGCTGGGGGAGGGGGGAACCATGCAACCTGTTTCCAGTTCCATTTCCAGCACTGAAAGCACCTGTCACCTGGGAGATATTCATAGATATTTGTTCAAACAACGAATGAATAATTTGCAAAGAATTGCGTAAAAAATTTAGTTTTTTTTCTATTTTTTCCTGAAGAAAACTTTTTTTGTAGCCACTAGGTGGCGAAGTTAATCGCATCTAGATGCCTCATAAGAGAGACTGCAGACAGGGAATCAGGCATTTGCAGTTAAAATCAAACTTGTTCTAATTCTGTTGTTGAACTCGTTAATCATTAAGTTTAAAAAACATATTGTCCTAGGAAACACTGGCAGAGAAAAGCTGAAATAGAGACCCTGGTAAATTACTTTTGTCTCGAGCTAAAGATGGTATGAATTTTTCTTCCAAATCAGTCCTTTTACGGGCAGATTGGATATGAATACTTCTCATTCTTCATTGAGATAAACGAGTGTCCACTCAGTTTGTCCTCTGCTCAGAAATGGTCTCTTACTGTCAAAGGCTGGCAACTTCCTTCGCCTCTCGCATCTGGAGGACCTAGTGTGAGAAAACAGCTCCTCTCTGCCGGACACCTCCCTCCTCTGCTGTCCCCTCAACGACCCCGTCTCCTCCCCAACAGCCTTGGAAAGTCCTGAAGGTTTGTTTCTCTCTTTTAGGAAGTCAGATGTCACGTCACCCTGCCCTTTAGTTAGATAAAAAAAATTCAAAAGCAATTTGTGTATTTGAAAATACACCTAAAGCCACAGACTTGAGGTTCCTGTCTTGATGAGGAAAATGAATATTCACACCTGGAAATAATTTTGGGATGTTGAGATAGAGACAGGCAGATTAATCCCAAACTTATCTCCTTATCATTATATTCCTATTATTATCAATTCTCATGATAGTAAAACTGACCTGTTTTTTTTTCCGTGTACAGTTCTGTGAATTTTAATACCTGAATAGATTCGTGTAACCAACGCCATGATCAGGATGAAGCAATAGTACCATCACCCCCCCCCCCCAAGACTCTCCCAGGCTATACCTTTGTCTGTTGTATCCTCCTCTCATCCCTAACCCAGGACACCACTGATTTGCTCTGCATCACTGAGGTTTTTACTTTTTGAGGGTATCATATAAATGGAAGCATGTGATATGTAACTTTTGGGGACTGACCTCTTTCCTTGGGCGTAGTGATCCTGAGATTCGTGCATGTTGTTTTTATCATTAGTCTCTTTTTGTTGCAAGTGGCAGCCTAGTGTAGCAATGTTGCTGCAGTTTATCCATTCACCCATGGAAGGACATTTGAGTTGTTTCTAGTAAACATTCACATACAGGTTTTTGTGCAAATAGAGCTTTAATTTTCTAGGGTAAATACCCAGGAGTGTGATCACTGAGTCACATGGTGTAGGCTTAAATTCAGAAGAAGCTGTCAGACTGTTTTCCAGAGTGGCTGTACCATTTTGCATTCCTGCCATTGTTCCTGTTTTCTACTTTACCTATTCAAATTGATGTATAGTGGTATCTGATCATGGCAGTAATTTGTATTTACCTATTGCCTAGTGATGTCAAACATCTTTTCATGTACCTATTTGCCATCTGTATACCCTCTTCAGTGAAGTGTCTGTTAAAGTCTTTTGCTAATTTCTAAACCTTGGGTTGGTTTCTGTTGAGTTTTGAGAGTTCTTTATATATTCTGGATACAAGTCCTTTGCCAGATACATGGTTTGCAAATATTTTTTTCTAGCTTGTAGTTTGTCTTTTAACAAGTATTTTAGAGATGAACAGTTACTAATTTTGATGAAGTCAAATTTATCAATTTTTTCCTTTTGTGGACCATGTTTTTAGTGTCATGTCTAAGAATTTTTTTCCTAACTTCAGGTCATGAAGATTTTTCCCTGTGTTTTCTTATACAAGCTTTATGGATTCATGTTTTACATTTAGATCTATTATACCTCATATGTTAAATTTCCCTACACTGTGAGATTTATGTTCAGGTTAATTTTTTTTGCCTATAGAGGTCCAGTTGTTCCAGTACCATTAGTTGAAAAGACCGCCCTTTGTCCATTGAATTGCTTGGGTACCTTTATCAAGAATCTCTTGGCTGTGTTCCTGTGACTATTTCAGGACTTTCTAGCCTGTTCCACTCATTTATGTGTATATCCTTCCACCAATATCACATCTTGTTTGCTGTAGCTTTATTAGCAACTCCTAAAATATGCAGAATGATTCCTCCAATTTTATTCTTCTTCAAAATTGTTTTAGTGATTGTAGTTTATTTGCTTTTTCATATACATTTTATAATTGGCATGTGTGTATATATATTTACATATTACATAAAAATTTCTGCTGGGATCTGATTTGAATTGTGCTTAATCTATAGATATATTTGAGGAGAATTGACATCTTTACTATGCTTAGTCTTCCAATCCATAAACACAGTATATATGTCCATTAGTAGGGTCTTCTTTGAGAGCTTTCATTGGCATTTTGTGGTTTTCAGCATACAGATCCTGTAAATAATTTGTTAGGCTTATATCTAAGTGTTTCATTTTTTTTGGAGCTATTGTAAATGATATATTAATTTCAGTTTCCAATTGTACATTGCTAGTATATTGAAGTATGATGATTTTTGTGTGTTGATTTGTATCTAGTGACCTTGATAAAGTCACTTATTAGCTCTAGGACTTCATGTGTGTGTGTGTGTGTGTGTGTGCAAATTCCTTGGGATTTTCTACACAGGTAATTGTTATGCAAAAATAGGGACAGATTTTCTTTTTCCCTTTTAATCTATATGCCTTTTTTTTTTCTTTTTCCTGCCTTATTGCACAGGCCAGGACTTCCAGTATGATATTGAAAGGAAGCAGTGGGAGTACACATCCTTTTCTTGTTCTCCGTCTTAGGGCCAGAGCATCCAGTCTTCCCCCATTATGAACACTGGCAGCTGTAGGTTTTTGGTAGATGCCCTTTATCAGTTTGAGGAAGTGTCTCTCTTTGTCTATGTCTGGTTTGCTGAGAGGCTTTTTTTTTTTTAATCCTATGTTGATGTGTTGCATTTTGTCAAATGATTTTTCTACATTGATTGGTATGATCTTTCTTCTTCAGACTCTTCATGGAGAATGTTGATCTGTGGTTATCATTTTTTGTACTGTCTGTCTGATTTTGGTATCAGGGTAATGTGTGAGCTCATAAAATAAGTTTGGAAGCATTTGTTCCTCTTCTATTTTCTGGAAGAGATTGTGTAGAATTGGTGTTATTTCTTCTTTGACTGCTTGGTAGAATTACCCAGTGAAACCATCCAGGCCAGGAAAATTCTTTTTCAGAAAGTTTTAAATGATGAATTCAATTTCTTTAATAGTTATAAGATCATTCATGTCATGTAATTCAAATTGGTAGTTTGTGATTTTGGGAAATGAGTCTATTTAATCGAAGTAGTTACATTTCTATGTATAGAGTTGTTCATAACATTCCCTTACTATCCTTTTAATGTCTATGGAACTTGTAGTGATAGCCTCTGTTTCAATCTGCATATTGATAATTTGTGTAGTTTCTCTTATGTTCTTTGCCACTCTTCCTAGAGGTTTATCAATTTTATTGATATTTCCAACAAACCAGTTTTTGGTTTCATTGATTTTTCCCTATTGTTTTTTCTGTTTTCTATTTAATCAATTTCCCTTCTTTATTATTCCCTGTGGATTTCTCATCAGAAACCATGGCGGCCAGAGGAAGTGGCACCACACTGAAAAGTGCTCAAAGAAAAGAACTGTCAATCCAGAAATCAATATCCAGTGAAGTATCTTTCACTAGGGATGAACGAAGAGCAATATCATGGTAAATATCTTGAGTATTTACTTCTCTTGAGTCTTTAACAATATACTTAATCTGTCTTCATTCAGAGAAGTTATGTGCCCAGTCAATATCCAGGGGGCCTATTACAAGGAATATAGGAAGAAATAATGAAAATTAGAGAACACCACCAGTCTCTGCCAAAGGCCACTTCATGCTGTTTCCATGCACTGAGGACCCAGGTCTTCTGTGGTGTCTGCACGGGTCAGTCCCACTGATGATTTATATAGCTCTGGTTTGCCTAGTGCCCATCCTAGAAGTTTGCAGGAATGAGATTATATTCCCATTTGGGGGCTTTGTTTTACTTCCTTTGAAGAAAGGAGGAGACAGAATTTGGGATTTGATGAGTACTTTCTGTTCTCCCAAATTTTTGTTGTCAGGAATCCACATTTGTTTGACTAATTCATACTGTGGGGTGTCCAATTTTTAGACAGTTCTATATTTAAATTTGTCACTCAATCCTCACATTAGCCATGGGTTTTAGATATAATTATCCACGTTTTACAAATGCAAAGACTGGTGCTCAGGAGGTTTTTGTAATTGGCCCAAGGCCAAGAAGCTAGCAAGTGGCAGTGCTGAGATTTGTGCTCAGGTCTCTGACTGCAAGTTCTGAACTCTTCCGGAGCATTGTTCTAGCTTCATTCCCTCTGTAGTCTCTGGCACAGCTCTGCAAACTGGAGCCAAAAGTCTGATTTGGTTGCCTGCCTTGTCCAACTCTTTATTTGAGTTTCAGGGTATATCGAAACTATCTTTGCTGCTCTTAGTTTTTTGATCATCCGTATCAATTTGAGGATTGTCCAATCAAATACTAAGAAAACTCTGTTGAGATTTTGATTGAGACTGCATTGAATTTAGGCATCAATTTGGAGGGAGATGCCATCTTTGTGAAATGGAGTCCTCCCATCTATGAACATGGTATATGTCTTTCCATTTATTCAGGGAGCCATAAATGTTTTTCAATAAAGTTTTATGATTTTTGTTATCAACATCTTGAATATCTAGATTTATTTATAGGCATCTTATAGTTTTGTTGCTATTCTAAATGGTTTTTGTTATTTTTTCTTTTTCTTTTTTTTTTAAAGCAAGGAGTTGATTTTTCTCATATAAAGATATTCAAAGCTCCAGGACTGGTAGGGTACATTCAATTATGCTGTTGAGGGCCCAGCCTCCATGGGTCTTTCTCTTGCACCATTTCCAACCTATCGCTATTATCCTTCTGCCCACAAGATAGCTCCTTCAGCTCCAGGTATGGGGTCCCAAATTCCAGGAGAAAATAAATGGAATGGAAGAAGGAGAGGAAGCAAAAGACAAAAGATAGAATCAACCAATTATTTCTGTCCCAAGAGACTTCTCTTGACTTCTTGTTGGCTGAGAGTGTGGGCCATAGCAAGCCTCAGTTGCAAGGAAGGCTGGAGTAGCAACTTTAAAAAAAAAAAACAAAACCAGATACATGGCTGCCTTGAGCAAAACTAGATTTCCATTAGTAAGGAAGGCGAGAATGACTACTAGATTGACCATAAGTGGCCTCTTTATTTCTAGGAATGCCCTTTATCCTAAAGCTTGATTTTAATAGAACTGTACTATTATAATAATATAATAACTATGATAATTTGGTTGACATATCTTTTTTCCCCTATCTTCTTACTCTTACTCTTTCTGTATCTTTGTTTTGGATGTATTTCTTATAAATAGCATATGGATAAGTTTTATAAAAATACAGTCTATCTTTGTATTTTAAGTGGACTATTTTATCCATTTATATTTATTGCAATAAGTCATATAACTTAATTTATAGCATCATCATTTTTTTTTGCCTTCTATTTGTCTTTTAAACATAATAACATTTTGGTCAATGATGGACTACATATATGACAGTGGTTCCATGAGATTATAATAGAGCTGACCTATACAGGTGTACTATTTTTTATCTTTTATACCTTATTTTTACTGTACCTTTTCTATGTTTAGATACACAAATACTTGACTGTTATGTTACAATTGCCGACACTATTCAATATGATAACAAGCTGTACAGGTTTTTAGAATCCAGATGTAGGCTTCCTACATCCTCCCACCAGTGAGAGGCCACACAGGGACACACCAGTGTTTCTGCCCAGGGAACCCCATGGTTTGTGATGGTCACACAATGATGAAAGTGCCTAATGATTTTTCAGACTATATCCCCATCATTAAGTGATGCATGACTATATTTCTATCTCCTCTCTTTTCTTATTCTGCATTGATTGAATTTTTTCTCATTCTACATTTTTATCCAAACAAATTTAAAGTTTTAGGATTTTTTTCCCCCAGTTGTTCACTGAAATTGAAGATTTCACTTTGAGTCCTCAGTTTAAGCAGCTCTGGGCTTTGTTGACTATCTTTAACATAGTTGTTGAGTACAGTTTGGGGTTACGGAGAGGTTGGCAGATGCTCTCAGGGCAGCGTTTAGGAAAGAGTTAACACAGAGGGCGGCTGGCTCGGCTTGTTAAGAGGCCCTGCTTGCAGAGCTGGATCTTCCAGGGCTGGAATTCTATTAACCCCTACTTCTATTATGGCCCTTGACAGTTTCTCTTATTTTCTTGACAGTTCAACCGTGGATTTAAAATTGTATGATTCATGTTTTATCCAGCAGTGTTAGGTATTCTTATGGGACAATTATTTAAGATTTCTGTTTCACCATTTTGTTGGATGTCCTGTCTTAGAAAAATGATTCTAAAATGATTATATTTTGGTGTTATATGGCCTGCTTCTTAATCTTTCCAAACAGTAAAAATAAAAAAATCCAGTTCTCAGATTGCCAAGCATTTACCTTCTTAAATCCGAATGGTAGGGAGTGGGGCACAGATTCTCGGCCCTCTTCATCTTTCATTCCCCAGTGCTGGACCTGCAGCCCCAGGACCAGCCTCTCAGAGGGTCTGGCTGCAGGGCTGGCCACTCTGTACCCAGGTCTGTTGTCGGCCCATTCTCCACCGCCTCCCCCAGCCAAGAGAAAGTCCCTGAAATTACTGAGTAAGAAGCTGTGAACAACAGCGTGAGAGTTTATTTTCAAGTTATTGCTCAGGAGGGCATGCACAGCAGAGCAGAGTGATGAGGGAGCAGGAAATGGGTAAGCGCTGCCGTGACAGCAGATGGAGCCGGGCAGTGCAGGGCTGTGGCTGCAGCCAAGACTAGGGCTACGGCAGAGCCTCCTTCCCCGTCTGGCTCTTCTTCTGGGAGGCAGAGGCAGGCTGTCACTGCAGAAGGGGGCCCAGGCTCGAGTATCAGCATCGGCAGGGCTAGCTGCCGCCCACATCCAGCAGCTTCTTCTGGTCTTTTTCCTAAGGGAGGGCGAAGGGGAAGACCACCCTGACTGGGAGAGAAAGGGTGCATTCTCTCCTCCAGGGCAGCTTGGTTCTGCAGCCAGCCAGTTCCAACATTGGGACCTGATATGGAGAGCCCCAAGGCCTGGCGTGGATGTGGACTTCCCTGGCTTCCTGGGGTCTTTTGCTTGGGGGCCACTTGGTTGAGGACAGGGACTCTCGGGGCTGGGCCATCACTGGGGTGGAAAGACAGGCATAATGCTACTTGGGACTTGTGTAACGGACCCTTTTCTCCACTCCAAACCATCCACTCTCCATTCCTGTCTCCTCTGAACAGCTCCGCTGCCCCAGACACACAAGCACACACTTCAGGGACTCACCTCCTTACGTGGGAGTCTTCTCCAGCAGTACAGACACACAGGGGCCAGAGACGCCAGAAGCAGCAGAACCCAGACACCCAAGAGCATGGCCTGAAGGCCTGTGAACAAGGCCTGAGGACAGAGGACCAAGGCTGCAGGCACCAGGGTGACCCTGCCTTCCTGCTGTGTCCCCACACTGCTCACTGACATGGGTCACTCTCCACCCCTTCATCCCCAAGTTCACGGCTTCTGGAGGGGGGTAATGTACTCAGTGTGCAGAAAGCAGCCAGAAACCCTCTCACTGGGCCGGTGTCCTCACCTGCACAGTACTGGGTGTGGGCTATGGTTTGACTCCCTGATAACCTCCAAGACTTGAGAGGATCAAGGAAGAACATTCATTCAGCACCTCTGCAGCACGTGTACACTTGCAATATTGGTTCAGTTGTTATTATTTTAATAATGTCTGGATTTACGGCTAGTCTGTAACACCCCTGACTGCCAGAGCTGTTTCTGCTTTGTCTAATGCTGTGTCTTTGGTGACAATAATGAAGCTTGGAGCAGAAGAGGCAACACCTATTTCTGGTGGCGAGCCTGACTCTGGCCCCCAGCCTGGCCCTGCCTGCCCAGCACCTGCTGCTGCCCCTCCCCTCGGCCACCTACCTGCAGCATGTTCACGTAGGAGGAGCACAGGTGTAGCCTTCTGACTTCTTCCGGACTCTGGGTGCTGGGGGGTGGGGTGTACCAGCGCCCTGACGGGGAGTCACAGCGGCAGACATAGTCTCTGTAACCATAGCTGTACGGCAAACTGTTGGCCCCAGATACAATAGCAGCAATGGCTGTGGAGAAAGCTGCCAGTGCCAGCAGGGTCCTCAGCAGGGCCTGGGGAGGGAACAGGCAGAGGGAGACCTCAGTGATTCAGTCTCTCTCAGAGCCCAGTCCAGGGGAAAGAGGGCAACGCCTGGTGGAGCCGGTGTATGAAGGGGCAGGAGCTAGGGGTGGCCTCCCAACTGAGCCTGGTCCCCTCCCCTGCCCTTTCCTGAACTCACCCAGCAGATGCCGCCCTGTTTCTCATAAATGAAGGCAACAGCTCCAGCCAGCACAGCCTAGGGAGAGATTAAGCCAGGGGCAGGGTTACCACAGGAACTGCAAGTCCCCTCTCATTGCCTGCTTCTGGTTTCCTAGTAACCCCTGCAGAGGGAGCTGACACATGGCCAGCACCCTCTACATGCATGGGCTCATGGGTACAAAGTTTTGTGCTAAGCTTTGTGTCTGTGCTAAGATAACTTTCGAGGGTGTTGAGTCTGGATCAATCTCATGAGGCTGCAGAACACTGTTTCAGCGACACCAGACAGTGCTGCGGTCAAGCCAGGCACTCCCTCCCACAAAACCTTCCTTTTTAAGCAACCCCGAGTGCTTTATGAACATTCCCCGGATGTTGAGATCTTGTGGCTGGAAGTCGTAGCATGCTGGCGAAGCTGTCAGTGCGGCGTGAGTCTTTGGGCTGCTTCCAGTCTAGATGCCTGCCAGTGCTCCAGCAGTGCACCTAGCTGGGCTGGAAGAGCCGGGAGTCTAGTATATCCCACCGGAAAGATGGATCCAAATCCACTGGCTACTCTGTAACTAATCTGCGTGCTTTTGCCATTGGATGGATACAGATGATTACTCCTGGCCCCTCTCCCAGTAAATATGTGTGTTTTGCTGATATTCTGAGAGTGTGGATATGTCCAAAGGTGGCTCCATCCTACCAAGCTCCTATGCAAACTGCACTGCAGACATTAATCCCGGATTCCCACTGTGTGTAGGATCTGCAGAGGACAATGGGAATAACCAGGAGGTGACACTTCCTTGTGGGTCACATGTTGTCTGGCACATTCTGCCTCCCCTCTCAACGCAAGCATCTGCAGGTGAGCGGGTCCTTAGACCCCTAGCTGATATTCGCTGTTGAAGGTGCCAAGAGGCAGCCAGCCTGGTGGGAGAAGCACTGGGCAGGGCACCCAGAGAGCTGACCATGTGGCTTTGGACATGCCACCACTTCCCTTGGCAGGGAATGGGCCTGGATAATCAGGGTCTTCCCGATGGCTAGCGTTCTGCGGCACGTGGAAGGTAGTGCTATGAAGGTGACAAGGACAGCAGCACCTCCACCTCTGACTGGAGCTCAACCTCCGATCTGCCCAACTCACCACAGCGCCTGCCCAGATGGCAGCTCCTGAGCCGAGCAGGATGGAGTAGTTGCAGATATAGAGGAATCCTCCCAGGACCCCACTCAAGACCCCCAGCACGATCTGCACCACCTGAAAGACAAAGGGCCTAAGAACCCAGCTCCCAGATGCCCGGGCACACAGGCAACCTTCCGCCCCCAAGCCCTAAGAGAGCTCTGTGGGCCTGCCCCTCTAGGTATCAATGGCTAAAACCCATGAAAGAGAAAGGGGGTCAGGGAGGGGGAAGCAGAGGAGGGAGAGGGAGAAGAAGGAGGAGGAGAGGAGGGAGAGGTAAGGGAGGGAGAGAGGAAGGGGGAGGAGGGGGAGAAAGGAAAGAGAAGGGCAGGGCAGCGTAGTGAAGAGGAGAGGCTTCCCTTCCTGAGTGTGGCAAGGGGAGGATGGACTCCGGGCTCCATCGACGAGCTGTGCATGGCCAGCAGCTCCTTTGTAGCCCTTCGTGCGAGCCTCCCTCCCCACAGCTCCTGCTGAGAAGGCCAGGGAGCTGCCTTCTAAGTCAGAGGATAAGCTGGCTCTGCGTCCATTCAGAGAGAGGCTGGCAGAGGGTGTGCGTGGCAAGGAGAGAGCCCTTCCTTGGCTTGCTGTGAGGGGTCTGGGGTGTCCGGCCCTGTGAGGTCAGCAGCCACACTCACCCATGAGGCTACCAGCAGCCGGCTGCTGCCTGGGGTCTTGCGGGCTGGGGGCTGCAGCCAGGAGCAGCATCCGGTCAGCAGGGGCTTGACCAGGGTTGATTCCTGGTGGATGTGCACGTCGATGTGGGTGGGCTGTGGGGCCTTGGCAGCCAGCTCACCACCCTCTGTCATCCCCATGGCCAGGGACGTCCCTGAGGGAAGAAGGGGGCAGCAGGGAGGAAGAGCTGACAGAAGATTTTTACACATTTCATTGGAGTTGGGGGGGTCAGGGGCCAGTGGGGGCTCAGGGACACCGAATGGCTGCCCCTGGTCACAAGGCTGCCCTCCTGGCCCCCTCCAAGGCCATCTGTCAGGGCACTCTGACCCTACTGGGGCTGCGAGACTGCTGAGCCTTCTGGAACCTCCCCCTTAGCCCCAGACCTGCTCTGTCCCCCTCCTCTTCCTCCCAGGGCCCTGCAGTCTAGGTCAAGCAGTGTCCCACGCCGCCACCTCTCACCCCTCTGTCGTGCTCACCCCTTGTGACAATGCCAACCGCCTCTTTGGAGCCCCTGCCCGGCTGCCTGCGGAGCTCCCACTACAGCAGCTGTGCCCCGGCTGGGCTCCGATCCCCAGCCCTGACCTCCCTCTCAACTAACGGGCCCCTCCGTGCCAATGGCCTGCTCCAGCCGGCACTGCCCGGGAAGGACTGATCTGCCGAGGACGCGAAAGTCAAAGGCCACCGGCGCACCTGGTCTCTCCCGGGCCCTCTCTGGAGTCACATTCCTGTGCGGGGACCCTCCTCCCTCTCGCCCTGGGCACCACTGGGGAGGGTCCTGTGCCGACAGCTCCGGCAGGGCCCAGGGCGCGGGGCGCCGCCTCACCTGTTGTCCCCGGGCCGGCGGTGAGAGTGCGGCGCAGGGCCGGGGCGAGGACCCGGCTGGGCGGGAGGCGGGGAGGACGCGGAGGAGCGGGCTTCCGCCCGCTGTTTCCCGGCAGCCGGCTGGACCCAGGGACCCGTCTGGGGCTTTCCAGCGGCCGGTGGGTCACTGGGCTCCGGGCGCGGTTGCTGGGGAGGGCGAGGGGCGCGGCCCGGGAAAGCCTGAGCTTGTCCTCGCCCAGCGCCCGGGCCAGGGCTTTCGGGACCAGGGTGGGCCCGGCTGTGCGTGTGCGCGCCTCGCGTGCCGCCTGCTGTGAGCGCGCGTGAGTGCGCGCGGGCCCCGCCTGCTCCCGCAGATCGTCTGCTGGGGACCGAGCCCCCCTGCGGGCCCCTCCGCCCAGCTGTTTGCCGGGAAGCCCCAGGGCCCAGGCCAAGCCTCGCCCTCCGCCCCCTCCGTCACCGCCCTCCCGCCGCGGGTCCGCTGCTCCCGGTCGGCTCCTGGCAGCGCCGCTCTGCTCTGGCGCCCGGAGAACAGCAGGTGAGGCGGGGCCCTCTGCAGCCCGGGTGGCCCCTTTCCCAGGGTCTCTCTTGCCGCAGCACCCCTCTCTCGAGGAGTCTCCAAGACCACCCCGCAAGCCCCATCCTGTCCACGGGATGCCATTCTTCCCGCATGCCTGGTGTCCCGCAGGACTCGCGTGGGTGGGAGGAACACGCTAGATGCGGATGTTGGAACATGGCTGGAGAGGGGAGGCCTGTGCCTGGCTGGAGTGGACGAGGTTCCTTTGCGATCTACCTGTGCGCTGGCTGCAGGGACGGCGGGCTAGGCTCTGGCACGGGTGCTGGCCTCTCTCCCCAGCTCCAGGCCACGGAGGAGCTGGGCAGAGAAAAGTGCCCAGGCGGCAGGGAAGAGCTCCGCCACCTGGAGCCTCGGCGGCTGGGGAGGGGAGTCTTCGTGGCAGGCCTGGTTCAGATCCTGCTCTTCAGGGGAAGAGCAGGTTGGGGTTCGGGTGGGGCGAGGGAAGTGGTGGTACCCGGCTGGAGCCTGAGGCATGCAAGGTCTGGCAGGAATCAAAGGAATCAAGGCTGGAGTTCCTTTTGTGTGTCTCTAAGTCTGAATCTCTTTTGTGTATCTGAAGAAATGTCAAACACCTTTTTTTTTTTTGGAGACAGAGACTTGCTCTGTCACCCGGGCTAGAATGCTGTAACGTCAGTCCAGTTCACAGCAGCCTCAAACCCCTGGGCTCAAGCGATCCTCCTGCCTCAGCCTCCCCGGTAGCTGGGACTACAGGTGTCACTACCACGCCTGGCTAATTTTTTCTATTTTTAGTAGAGACGGGGTCTCACTCTTGCTCAGGCTGGTCTTGAACTCCTGACCTCAAGTGATCCTTCCGCCTCTGCCTCCCAGAGTGCTAGGATTGCAGGTGTGAGCCGCCCCCTTAAACACCTGTCCTTTTTAACTCAAAGGAGATCAGGTGGGTGAAAGAGTGAAACTGTTCTGAAAAGTACCTAGAGCACAAATGGGAGGTGTTATTAGAGTTGTTATTAATATTTGATTTAAAGTGTGATACTTAAGCAGAATGCCCCTTAGAACGGGCTATGCAGGATTTTATTTGGAGGTAGACAACTTGATTCTAAAGTGTACATGGTGAAGTAATCTAGCAAAAATGGCGGAGACAATTCTGAAAGAAAAAACGAACCATGAGAGGATCATGAAACAGCCCAATTAGATATTAAACGCTGTACTTAGAATTAAAATTGTAGTAACAATGCATGACTCATCAGACATACCAATGGGCAGAATATAAAGACTAGAATAGGCCTAAATTCCTATGGGAACCTCCTGTTAGCTCAGGAGAGAATTTTAAATCGGTGAGAGAGAGATGATATATTCCACAGATGGAGCACGCTCTTCAGAAATTAACTATCTGAACAGCAACAACAACAACTTGGGCCCATGTCTTCCAACTTATGAAACAAATTTCAGATAAATCAACATTTAAAAGTGAAAACTGAAAGCATAAAACCACATAGAAGAAAATGTGGAAGAATTATTTTATAATCTTAAAATGAGGAAGTCGTTTACAAGTATGATATAAAACCTAGACACCAGAAAAAGAATGAGACTTTGATTATATAAAAATACAAGCAAAGTAAAAAAATAAATCACAAATTATAAAGAAATATTTGAAACTCACATCACAGATGGTAATCTTTTGAATAAACACAGCACTCTTATAGACCAAAAGAAAACAAAACAGAAAGGACATGGGACACAAATGGGAAGCTCACAAAAGAAGAAATAAATATGGCCCTTAACATGTGAAAAGATGATCAACCTTACTCATAACAGGAGAGCTACAGATTAAAACTATACTGAAATAGTTACAGACAGCAGATCAGTGGTTGCATGTGGCCAGTGGTTGGGGGCTTTCCTGGGCAGGGGTACTGGGGAAATTTTTGCAACATAGAAATGTTGTACATCTTGATTATAGCTGTAGTTGCACGAATGTATAAATTTATCAAAACTCATTGAGATATACATTTAAAATGGGGCATTTTATTGCATGAGATTGTTTTAAATCTACAATGGAGTATAATTTTCCCCATATAAAATTGAAAAAGATAAAAGAATTTGCTAACAGACTCTGTTAGCCATTGGAAGGGGCAGCTCATTCTTGGATGGTGCATCTGCATGTGAATTGCTGCCACCTCCGTGGAGGATACCTGGCAATATCTGCTAAAATTGCAAATGCACATTCCTGTTGACCTGCTAATTCCACATTGACTATAATGGAGAAGGACTGGATATAACCGAAATGTCTATCAATAAGGGACCACTTAAATAAGATGGATTCATACACTGGAACACTATGTAATTACACGAATGAGTGAAGAAGCTTTCACAGTTGTCAGAATCAAAATGGAGTCACTTATGCTAACGAGAAACAAAAAACAAAAAGCCCTGACAAATAGAGCTGGGAAGGCCGTGAAGGAAGGGTTCCTGTGCATAAGTGCCTGATAACAAAAACTGTCACAAAGTACTCTGCAAAAACCACAACCTTGCACAAAGGCCACCACGACCTTATACAAAACATGCTTCTGCAAGGACATCTGCCCAGGAATTGCCTGTCCAACCTTGGACTGGTGTCACCCTTGTTATCTATCACTGTAGCCAAGGATAATTATCCCAAAACAATTATGTGGTTCTCCCCACTTTTCCTTTAAAACCTTTTGTCTTGTTTTACCTCCCCGAATATGCTCGTGGTTTACTATGGCACGTGTATGCTCACTGCAGTGCCTAGTCCCATCGATTTTTTTTAAAGAGAGCCTCTCTGTTACTTACTTAGTTTGGCACTTTTTATGGACTGATTAGGATTATCCTAAAAACAAATGGTCGTGTGAACACAGCATTGTGCAGATCGGTGTGTATAGTATGCTGCTATTTGCAGGAAAAGCGGGCGGGGTGGCGGTGGTGGGGAAAAAATAATGTTTTCACATGCTTTTGTATGCAGAAAATGTCGCTGTAGCATTTATAAGAAACTGATAATATGTTTCCATCTGGAAGAAAACTAGGTGGCTGGGAGAAAAAGATGGGAGATAGGTATACCCTTTTGTGTCTTTTGAATTTTTTAACTAGTAAAAGTATTATATGTAAAGGTGTATTACTAAGTCACTAAAATAATTGAGATTGCTTTCTTTGTCCCATCCTAGACCCTAGACAAGCTGAATTAGATAATCTTGGGAAGGGGCCGAAGAATGTATGTGGTGAACAGCTCTAGAAGTGATTCAGATTTACGTCCCAGATTAAGGTCACTGTGACATTGATATCTGTACTGGAAGACCCTTTGGATCTTGACAAGGAGACCATTTTCTCTCCCCTCCCCTGTGCTGGGTACTCCCTTTCATCTTACTTACTTCCCAGACTTCACTTCTGCAGGTCTTCCTCCCAGCGGGCACGATGGACCAGAACACGGTGACTGTGAATGGAGTTTCTGTGGCCTCTACGTCAACCCAGCCCACCCATATCAACATCCACATCCACCAGGAGTCAGCTTTGTCAGAACTGCTGAAAGCGTTGGGTTCCCTGAAGAAGTTTCTTTTTTCCTCTGGGGACACTCGCCCTTCGAAGACCAGGATAAGCCATGAGCAGCTGGCTCTAGGGGTAAGAGCGGGCTGGCAGGTGGATGAAGGAGGTGACAAGGATGGTGGGGTTGGAGCCACTTAAAATAGAGAGCCAAATCTCTGAAATTAAAATGTTTCATTTGCGAGGAAAGGATTGCAATTCAGGGTATCCACACAAACCACATGGTCTTCAGTATGTTTTTAGAACAAAGAGAAGGTTAGAGGTTTGTAAAAGGAGAAATGTTACATGTTGTTCTTCAAGAAAGTTAATTGGTGCTAGTAAGGTTTGGGGAGCTGGCAAGGTCTGTGAGTGACAGCGTGGGTACAACTGTTCTGAGAGTCCCAGCAGGTTGATTCAGCAGCCACGCTTGCCGAGAATTACATTCTTGGAGCAATGTTTTGTGTCCTAAGTGCTCTTTCCTTCTGGCTTCCAGATTCTGTTTTAGTTGGCTGTGACAAGATTGATCCCATTTGTATGACCATCTTTCACAATGGAAACTCTCCTTCTTCAATAGGATGCAAAAAAAAGGAAAGAGGGTTGGATCCCTATGAGGAGGGACATGAGAACTCACTATAGCTCATCTTGTCTAGGAAAAGGTTTTGGCAATTTCCCCACAGAGATTGGTGTAGAAAGGAATAATTAACCTCTTTGGTGTAGAGGGGTCCGTCCCAGTCAGAGGTGGGGCGACAGGAAGAACCTCTGGCGGCTGTCCATTCAGTTTCCTTGAACCCGCGTGCACTGGGGGCTTGCAGGTGCAAGGCCATGAGCTGGGCACTTCAGGGAAACTTACACAGAGAAGCCCCAGGCTATTTCCTGCAATTGCTCAGCATCCGTCGGAAGGGATCTGGTAACTACCCAACCAACTAGAATTAAAGGTAGATCAGATGAGGTGAGAAACCAGGAACACACCTGATGTCCTCGGGGGCAGGAGGACCCTGAGTGGAGGAGGAGCGGCTTTAGACAGATAGAGGCGGATGGTGGAAGAAAAAGAATCCCAGGTTACGGGAATGGCAGGAGGAAAGTCAAAGAGGCCAGAAAGCACAGGGCAGTGCCGCTGTAGCGAAGAGCAAGGAGGAGGGGCCGCGTGGTTGACGAGGGGCCGTGTTGCCGAGAGCCTTGAGGGACAGGGCGAGGAGTCTGTCCTGAACCAGCTTCAGCAGTGGGAAGGCTGTGGATAGATTCTCAGCAGAAACCTGGGCTCGGGGCTGCTTCGGAGTTGGGAGGTGTCTAGATAAGCAGTACCGGGTCTGCACTTGGGTGATCATAGCAGAAGTGGTGAGGAAAACAGGAGTCTAAGTCCTTCGTGGACAGGGTTTCCATGAGTTGGGAGTGAATGGGTTTGGGGTATAAGGGAAGAGTCCAAAAACATGCAGAGGTTTGCAGTGTGGACGACCAGGAGATTGGAGGGGCAGACATCGGAGGTGTGTGTGGGATGGTGTGGAATTTGGATGTGACAAATCTGAGATGCTGGCAGGACATGCAGGTGGTGATGTTCAAGAGGCTGTGACAGTTGGGTTCTCCAGGGCGTAGAGGCTGAGTGGGAGTTAGGTGTGCAGGTGGTTTATTTCATTTCAGGTGTAACACCCCTGAAATGAACGGTGGGGGTGCAGGCCTGGGCAGAGGGAGCCCTCTGCCTGCAATGCAGACTCCACCAGCTACGGGGAGCTCCCTGGCAGAGACTGCCCATCGCAGGAGCTCCACATTGGGTAGAATGGCCTTGAGCCACTGCCTTGCTCAATCATTTTCTGGGGTGAGAGTGGGGGGAGTGTGCCCTCAGCTGGAAAGATGAGGCTGACCCCAAAGGGGCTGACAACGGTCGGCTCTCAGCAGCCACATCCCTTTCTAGAAGGAGGTCTCAGCAGTACATTTTTGTGTCTGCCACAGAGCCCTCAGAAGTGTGTGTTTGGATCTGAAGGTTGGGGCCAGAGGCTGAGCTCAGGCTGAGTTTGGATGGGTGATGGGACTCCCATGGGAAAAAGAGGAGGAAAAAGGTGGGACTGTTCAGGTGGGATGAGAAAGAGTTCCAGTTGGGCAAAAGTAATGGAGAATAAATAGCCAAGCCTACAAGAGGGATGAGGGAGACCCAGGCCAGTGCAGCCTCATGGATGTTAAGGGAACAGAACCTTCCAGAATCAGAGCTGTGAAGAGGTCAAGGCAGAGGAAGAGGAGGGGGGCCACCTGGCTGGGAGCTGGGCAGCAGCTCCTGGGGCTGCTGGGCATGTGGGCTCACGGGAGGGGTCTGGTTTCTCATCCTGTCTTGCAGGTGGCTCAGATCCTGCTGGGGGTCGTGAGCTGTGCCCTCGGGGTGTGTCTCTACTTCGGGCCCTGGATCGAGCTGCAGGGCTCAGGCTGCGCCTTCTGGGCAGGGTCTGTGGTGAGTGAGGTCAGACCGTGAGCTTGGCGGGTGGCGAGTGATTACGGGCCAGGAGAAAGTTCCTTTGGATCCAGCAGGGTTGGGGATTTCTTGGGGCGGTGCAATCCTGCTGCTCCATTTCTCCTTCTGGCAGAGTCGGGTATCGGGCAGCTGGGCCTGGAGTCCTGTCCCTGTGCAGGGTTCCTTGCTTGTCTCTTGGGCCCCGCTTCAGACTGGCTGTTCTGCGAACTGTGGGTGGAAGGGTGGTGGGAGGCCGATTCAGGAGAGTACATTGGAAGACTCTTTCTTCTCCTCCCAGGCGATTGCAGCCGGGGCCGGGGCCATAGTCCACGAGAAGCACCGGGGCAAACTTTCGGTGAGTCTGAGATGCCTCTGTCCCCCACCCTGCCCATCCACCCCCTCTTGTGTGTGCTCTATTGTTTTGTCTTCTACCCTTTGGTTCCCAGTATCCTGGGGTTGTTCCCAGAGGGACAGGGAGGGTTTCCTGGACAGGGACTGGGGAAGAGAGATGGGTTTGAGGCGGGGACCTCACTGCTCTGCATCTGTGTCCTGACCCTCTCTCTGCCAGGGCTGTGTGTCCTTCCTGCTCACCCTGGCTGGCATTGCTACGGCTGTGGCTGCTCTTGTCCTCTGCGTGTACAGCTTAACCTGGCAGACCGATGGCTTCTTCTACATCGACTCTGTGTGTGATTGCCCAGGGTCTGTCGACCCCACCAGTGGGTACAGATGGAGGCAGAGAATGGACCGCTCAGACTGGCAGGAGGAGCAGTGCCGGGCCTACATGGGAATGCTGGTGGTGAGAGCCAGAGTCCCGTCTTCAGGGCCCTGTCATAGCCCTTTGCTCCCGAGGTGCTAGGACCCCAGGGAGCACAGAGGCGTAGGCTTTCCCAGCTTGGACCATTGTAGGTCTCTGCTCCAGGAGGTTTTAACTTAAGCTGAAGACATTTCTCAGACCCTCATGGCATGAAGATTCTTTGAATCAAAGGGGATGGGGAGCAGAGAGGAGACTGTGGGCTGCCATCTGTCTTTTCTTATGTGTGGGTATTCCAGTTTTCTATTGCTGAATTAAAAATCACCCCAAAATGCAGTGGCTTAAAATTACAATTTATTAGTAATTCTCACAGTTCTGTGGGTTGACTGGACTCAGATGGGCAGTTGCAGTCAGCTGTCATTTGGGGGTGAAGTCATCCAGTGCTCAACTGAGCTGGATGGCAGCTGGGGCTGCCAGCCAGGGAGCCTACAGTGGCTTCTCCGTGTGGCCTAGCATGGTAACTGGGTTCAAACAGGCCCACTCCAACTGTGAGCATTTCAAGAGGTAGCAAGTGGAAGCTGTCAGGCCATTTAAGGGCTACCTCTGTCACCAGATAATGCCACATCCACTGTGACCAGAGCAGTCACAGGTCCTTCTGGATTCTAGGGGTGGAGAAGGAAACTCTAGTTCTTGCTAGGGAGTGGTGGGGCCACACTGCAGACAGGCAGATGGGATGGAGGCTGTGGCTGCCCCCATCGCCGGGCAGCACGCCTGCCGTGGTGGGTCGGAGCTCGCGGGCAGTCTGTGCGTGGCGGCGAAGAAGGTGGTGATGTGGGCAGAGTTGGCAGAGCTGACTATCTTTTTGTTCCTTGATCTCCAGAACTTGTTCCTAGCCATCCGAGCCCTGCTCCTGGCTGTCTGTGTCCTGAAGGTTATCGTGTCCTTGGCTTCCCTGGGACTGGGTCTTCGAAGCCTGTGTAGCCAGAGCTCCAGGCCCCTGGTGAGTTGTCTGTGGGGAGCTGCCGGGCAGCGAGGGCCTGTGAGGAAGCTAACTCTGCCTCCGTCCCTTTCTTCTATAAGGATTGATTATTTTTGTGTGTTTTTTTTCCCCCCAGAATGAGGAAGAGTCAGAGAGGAAGCTACTGGGGGAGAATTCAGTGCCTCCCTCCCCCTCTAGGGAGAAGACCCCGGCTACCATCGTCCTGTGAGCTGCCAGAGACCCTGCTGGGCCCCCTCTTGTGTCATGTCCTTGTCCAGAGCAGCCCAGGGCCCAGGGGGAGCATGGTACACGCTGCCCACGGCCCTCCCAACCCTGTCCTTGTGCCTGTGCCCGCTGGGCTACTGCCTGCCCCCTCCTCCTCCCCCTCACGGTCCACGCCCCTGCTGGCACTCCAGGGTTCTCAAATCCACATTTCCCCCAATGCTGATTAAAAACAAACAACCAGGAAAAGCAGTTTTGCCCAGGAAGATGTGGTTTCTCTTTGTTTCTCCACCTGGTTTGCTGGGAAAGGCCTTTGTGTTGGTATGAATGGAATCAAACAACAGCTGATTTATCCCATGGAAACGAGGTCCCAGTAAGACTAATTTAATTACGTTCTGCTCTACATCCCAAAGGCAGAGCTCCTTTTTATGATTTCCTTCCATCCTAGGTAAAGTGAAAGCAACTCTAGCGTGCTTAGAATCTCTCTGCTCACTGGGATTGTGTAAGCCTCCACGGCTTTCACCACTGTAGGCTTTCACGGAACTAGGTGGAGCAGGAGCAAGATTTTCCCCTCTCTCCCTGCCTGCCTGCCTGCTTCCTCTTTTTTCTTTTTGCAGTAATTGATGTTGGTTCTCTCTCTCTCTACACACACACACGCCCCTGCTGTTCTTCACGTTCATTGTCAATGATAATGATCAGTTTGTTTTTTACTTTTTTCGTTTTCTTTATACATATATAAATATATAACATAGATATACAGATGTAATCACGTCTGAAGGGCAGGAAAGCAGGTTGGGGCTTCATGAAATCTCCACGAGGTTGGTGTTAATCCTGAGCAGTCCCACAGGGGAAGAGCCCGTGTTCGGATCCAAGCAGGTTGGCTCCAGAGCTGCCGTGTGTCCTCGGGGAAGCTGAGCTGGACACGGCAGGGCTGCCGCGACGGGCGATGGGCCCATGTGCAGAGCTTCCAAGTGGGGCCTGTGAGGAGGATATGCTGCTCTCCCCAGGGCTCCACCGGTCCGTATTTGAGCAGACATTTGTAAATAAGCCTGGGAGACGGAAGTTCAGCGTATGGACGGGGCAGCAACCACAGCCTGAGAGGCAGATCCCGTCTGCCACCTGTTTTTGTAAGTACATTTTTATTGAAACATGGCCACACCCATTAGTTTACACATTGTCTTTAGCTGTTTTTGTGCTACGAGGGCAGAGATGAGTGGTCTTAACAGAGACTGAATGGCTCACAAAGCCTAAAATATTTTCTATTAGGCTTTTTATGAAAAAGTTTGCTGACCACTGACGTAGATTACAGTGGAGGGAGCGGCTGGTTCTACTTGGCAGCTGTGGCGTGTGGAGAGCTCAGGAGTCCTGGCCCAAAGGAGCCAGCTTTGCATGAGTAGCAGGTGTGAAACCAAGTGGTCTCCTAATCTCCAAGAGTCCAGAGCCCACAAACCATCAGTCAGACACACCTGGGACCACTGCCGTCCCCAGCCCACTGCCAAATAAGGAAGAAGTTAGAGCCTCAAAGGCATTTAGAACTGCCTGCACCTCGTTTATTTTACCCCCAGCAGTGGGGAAACAGAAGCCGAGGGGCTAAACAGGAAAATGTCCATGTAGCTGAGCCCAGAAGCCAGGCTGGGTTGAGATGGGTGATGTGTAGGGATGAGTGAGCCATGCACAGGGAAGGGCCTAGGAAGTGCCACGTAGGCTTCAGGGTCTCTCCTGTTTCTACACCTCTTGTGAGCAGCGACACCGACTGCCTTTGTTCCAGACTATCTTTTCAAAGATGTTTGTACCTTCTGTGAGCAGCCTTGGAAAATAGTGACTCCCTCTGGAGCAAAGGACAGCATGCTTATTGCCTATTATAAAAGAATCGGGTTCCATATGCTCAGGTTGCTCTCCTAGAACCCAAGCCGCTGCGTGGCACCTGCAATGCCTCTTTGCACTGCCTGTGGGAACTGGGCTCATGGGACAGTGCAAAAATGCTGCCACTGTGGCCGCTGCTATTGCTGTGCATAGCAAATTGTTCTTTGTCATGACTCAGGCAGGGCCTTTGTGGCTTCTACCAGCATCTGTGAAACCGTGGCAGGCTGACTTGTTGCCTTGCACGTAGGGTTAGACTTTAGACCCTTCACTGCTCCTGACTGCTGTGTCCCTCTGTATGCAAGCCTGATGACACACACAGACTTAAGACCTAGCTTCTGACATTAAGAAGTTTAATCTGGTTAGGAAGTGAGGCGTAAAGCCTACGCCACAAAGAAAGGGCATTAATTAATTGCCAAGTCAGTGACGCACCAGGCGGGAAGGCGTGCTTGTGCTTGCTGATAACTGTAAGAAGACGAGGAACACAAGAAGGGAGGACGCGAAGGAGCAGGCGCTTGGGGAGGGTGCTCCGAGGCTCCATTGGTGCATGAACAGCCGTGAGAAGGCAGAGAGGTCAGGGCTGCTCACACCTCAGTGTCACAGGCGCATTTGCTGGGGCTGGGTTACCTGCCCACTCGCCAGCCCAACCCCAAAGAGCTGTGGCCAAAGTTGGGCAGGGGGTGTTGTCACAGATATTGACATGCAGGACTCCATCTGCAAAGATCCCAGTCTACACTGCAGCATTGGAGAGAGGAGTGGTCCTTGGGGCCTGCCAAGTACCAGAGCCCTTGAGGAGGGGGAGGGCCCCATTCTACACACTTTGGGGTAGGGTGGGAGGTGGTGGGTGTTTAGGGCTGAGTTATGTCTCCCCACCCCAAATTTGTATGTTGAAACCCTAATCCCCAGGAGCTCAGAATGTGACTATATTGGAGGTAATTAAGTTAAAATGAGGTCATCAGAGTGGGCCCTAATTCAATATGACTGTTGTCCTCATGAGAAGAGGCAATTAGGACACAGACACCCCAGAGGGGGGACCACGTGAGGACACAGGAGAAAGATGCCACCTACAAGGCAAGGAGAGGCCTCAGAAGAGCGCTGCTGTCACCTTAGCCTCAGACTCAGGCCTCCAGAACCGCAAGAAAGGAAATATCTCTGATTTAAGCCCCGAGTCTTTGACACTTCGTTCCGGCATCTCTAGGCAGCCCTAACGAACCCACATGCTGGGGGCAGGGGATGGCCTGCGGCGGCCGGGGGGTGGGCTCAGGGAGCACCCCAGCACCCTCTTCTCAAATGTCTTCCCTGTTCACTGTTAGGAAGCCCCGTATGCAGCCTCCAGCCTCCCACAAAGGGGAGCCTCTGGTGGTTTGGGGCCGCAGCTCCCTGGGGCTGGCATTCCCGGGTGTCACTCGGTGTTGGCTGATCCTGCTGCCCTATCCCCTCTCTCTACATTGACCTCTCATGGGCTCCAGGACATCTGCCCACCCCCCAGTGTTGCCTTAGTCGCATCTACCTCCTTCTTTCTTCCCAAAACCTCTGGTATAATCTCATAGGCATTTCTAGTACAATGTCTTCTAGGACGATTTCTAGTAAACCTCACTTTTCTAGTGTAATCTCTTCCAAGAGCTCAGATGCCAAGGTGAAGAGCAGCTTCTGGTGTTTTCAGCTTTAGGTTTTAGCCCAGACTGCTAGAGGCCAGGGCACGCTTCTGAAACGTCTTCCCATCAGGGGTCCAGCCACGTGGCCGCAGGGAGGAGGGGAAGCACTTGGAAAGTGGGGGCTGACCGTGTCGCAGTCAGTTACCCTGTCGCAGCACTCCTGGCTCCTCCTCAGTGTCCTCTGTCCCCTGGAGCAGGGCCCTGAGACTCTGCCCTTTCTGTTTCCACTTGGGGCAGATGGCTCTGCTGCCCTAGAATGGGACTTTGTGGGAGCTGCCCTATCTCACATTGGGCTTGTCTGCTCCTTGGGGTGTGTCACTGGAGCAAATGAAGTGGGGGAGGGAGAAATTGTGGCTGGGAGAGTGAAGGAGTAGGAGAAACCCACCCGCCCCCTGTGATCTTAGGCCTTTGTGGACAGGGGGCATGTCATGGCCACCCAAGGGATGGCACGATGCTGACCCGTCGGCATTGGCAAAGCAGGTGTCTGGGTCATGCCTAGCCGGGAGTGGAGAGAGGGAAGATGTCACAGCTTCTGGGCCCCCGATCCCCTGCTTCTCCATGGGCTGGGAAAAGGCTATGTTAGTCCTGTACCCAACCTCATGGGAGGTAGTAATAAATATTTGCTCAATAAACAAAAAAACAATTTTTTAAAGGGGAAAGGGTTGATTTTTTTTTCACTTTTATATTCTGTAAAAGGAAAATTTTGGCAGCCAGTGGGGGGTCTAAATTCCTGCTGCAAGGGCAACCTCGAAGCTTCCTATAGGTGCAAAATCTCTCCCAACCTCAGACCCACTCAGTCAGCACTTGCGTTTTCACAGGACCCTGGGAGCTCTGTGTGCTCAGTAGGTTTCGAGGAGCACCGGTGTAGATACCGCGGCCAGGGTCGGCTCGAGGGGGAGAATTCAGATATGGAACAAGGCCCCTAGAATTGAATCTCTTTGTTTTAATTCTTTTCATGAACTTCTTAACCTTGGGGTTTTAAAAAGGAATTTTAGTGATAAGAAACACTAAAATTACAAGTACAAGGAGGCAGCTTCACTTTCTTCCTTAGCTTAAGATGGTATTAATTTCTGTGCTTCTGTGTTTCTAAGCTAGTCCTTTTATGGCCAGATTGGATAGAAATTCCTTTCCTTTTTTGTTCCGGTAAACAAATGTCAACTTGGTGGGGTGGTTTTTTCTCCCCTTTTTTTGGGTCGTTGCACCAAATGGTCTGTTTCTGGCTGGCAACTTCTCCTCCCCTCTGGAGTTTCCCGGTCTGGTGGGGAAGATGGTCTGCCCCTCTCTGACCCGCTGCCCTCCTCACTTCCTCTATTCCTGCTCCCGGCCCCTCCGCCCGCCCTCCGTCCTGTGAATAGACTTAGAAATCTGAATCTTGTTTTTCTTTTCTGTAGAAAATCAGATGTCACAGTCCTCCCTTCTGCTTTTGTGTGGAAAAGCTGACAGCTGTTTGTACAACTCAGTCCTGGTGGTGAAACTGTGCAGACACAGAGGGCCAGGACTGCACGGCCCCGGCAGGAGGCTCGAGCCTAGTTCCCTGTAACATATTTACAGAAGGATTTAAAACCATCTGGAGTATAAACAGGAAATGGTTTTATTGTTTTCTTCCAGTCACTGCTTTCAGTGGTGTTTTGTTAACTTGCTGTCTCCCTGTTGAATCTTGGTTCCTTTAACATCAGGACCAGATTCCACAACTAGGTCATTAAAATGGCCTCACATTTGGTGATCGAGGCCCTGTCCTACTCATTTTAAAAGCTGCAGTCATCAGAGCGAGCTCTCCCCTGTGTTGGAGCAGACCCTGCTTGGACTAGGAGGAGTGGGGGAGGCAAGTGTGGTCTGGGGTGAGACTCCTCCCCTCCTTTCCCACTGGTCCTCCCTCTCCACTCCCAGTGGGACAGGGAAGAGGGGCAGAGGGCAGGGTTTCTGAGGGTGACAGGAAGGCCGCAGAGGGGATGGGTGTCTGGGCTCCGCCTGATACAGCAGACGTTTGTGACCTTTGCTCAGGTGGAGGGTGGTGTCCATTTCTGTTGCTCAGTCTGGGAATTTCCCTGCTCTCTGCTGCAGTATTAGCTGCCTGGGTCAATCAGGAAAACTTCCAGGAAAAGTATATCCAAAGAAGAGAAATATGAAACGGCAGGAAGGGCAGGGCTTTCCTGCAGTGGGAAAATTCTGTAGCCCACCGCTTGCCCCTGCACAGCCGGCGCCGGAGTCTGACTTACAGATGTTTCCAGCTGATGGGGCAGGGCCCCGTGGCACCACACAGACGACCTGGAGCCTCAGATCCAAAGAAGTGTGCATGTAAAAACTTGCAACTAAGTGTTAGGAAAACCGTCAACTTTACAAAAAAATTCCCTTCTAAAGCAGGAAGAAGACATACAATTGCTCATCTTTGCTGGGTGCCGCTGTGAACTGCCTCAGCATTCATCGCGTTCAGCTCCCCTCCCCGACTCCCCACTTGCTTTCCGGTTTACTTTATTCCTCCCGCTCCCCACTTCCCCGACTCAGGAGGATTTCTGTGTTTTAGTGGTTTCCCTTGAAATCTTATTTAAGAAACACATGCCTTTAATTAAACATATTCTACAGCTAACCAGTATCTTTATCCTCTATCTGAAAAGTACAATACCGTTAGGTTCTGCTCCTTGTTGTGTGATATTCTTGTGTTGAATTTTAGTTCTGTCTTGATTTATTTCAACCCCACAAATTAAATATTTTAATACGCTCACTGTTTATTTAGATTTACCCAGGTTTGTATTAAGAAATAAATGTTTTTCTTGTAGTTCAGGCCTTCTCTCTGATTTCATTTTTCTTTTTTCTTAAGGTGCATCTTTTATAAGTTTTCTTAAAAGCTTACTTGGTAGTAAGCTTTCTGTTTTTATTTATCAGAATGTTCTCTATCATATTTGGCTCAAGACAGTTCGTCTCACTGGATGTATAAGTCTAGCTTCCCAGTGTTTTCTGTGAACACTTTAAGGATGTAACCCAACCGCCTTCTGACTTCTTTTTGAATAGGAAATCTGTGTTCACTCTGGTTGTGTTACTGAGATAATTGGTTTTTTCACAGAAGGTGGTGTTCTTTCCCCTTCGATGTCTTGAAGCCAATGTACGAAACCAAAGGTGAGTGTTAAACGGATCAGACTTGATTCGATTGCCCGAGGAGTGGAGGAGCATAGCTCGAAAATCGACTTCTCCTTGTGTGAGAGGGGAGGGGGTTAAAACATAGGATTTCTTTTAGTGAAGGGGTTGGGGATTAAAAGCAGAGGGTGGAATACTCACGTCTTTTCTGGGAGTGGGTGGAGAATTTCTCAGAACCTGGAATACCACCTTTCCTTTCATGGTTTCTTCTGCTCGTCACCATGGTGACTGCCAACCATCAAGGTGCCTGCTGGGAGCATCTTTTAGCGTGGAAATGATTATAAAGAAGTTAGAGGTTTCTAGAGGCCAAGTGGACCATCAACTTGGATCTCCCAGTCTAAGTCAGTTCCAATCGGTCTGGTCACAAGGATCCCAGGCATCCTCCTCCTTAAAGATGCTCACAGTTGGGCAGGCAGCCTTTGGGATGAGGTCAGTACTCAGCTGTCCTGGGCAGAGGCAGAGGGGAAGGTAAATGCTCCGTTACCTTGCATAGGTGTTACACCAGGTAATGATGTTCCACAGGCACTCCCCTGGGTAACGGTTGCTTTTAAGATCTTTTTCTGGTCTTTGGTGTTTTGAAGATTTACTTCAAAACGTGTAGGATTTTTTGTGGATTTATTTTTTCCCTGAAAATTCTTCCTGAGGAATTATTTTAAAGAATTCTGAGTCTTAGAATTCATATAAATATTTTTCTTTTTCAATTCTGAAAAGCTCTCCAAAGTATCCTTTTGAATAGCTCCTTTTCTACATTCACTCTAGTATCTCATCTTGAAATTCTAATTAGACATGTTAGAACTTCTCACTCTAGCTTCCTTATCTGCTAACCCCTGTGAAATTTTTAATTTTTCATCTCTTTATTTCTCCCTGCTATATTCTGGTTAAATTATTCTGTAATTAATTTCCAAATTTGTTCACTAATCTCTGCTTGTGTTATGTGCAATCTGCTTTTAAGCATTCCATTAACTTTTGAATTCCATTTTCAAATTTCTGTATATTATCATTGCCTCTGTTGTCAAAACTGCAAGAGAGTTTCAGTCTTGGTCCAGGTGCTTGTTGCACAAAGATCCAATTATTGAGAAAAGGAGGATTATCAAGGAAGAAGGGAATATTTTAATACCACAGACATCTTGTCAGGAGAACAGGAGAAGCTGCCTCAAATCCATCTCTCTGATTAACAAAGATCATGGGCTTTTAAAGAAGAGGTCACGTGCCTTGGGGCAGCTCATGGTGTAACTAACAAGGGGCTATGTGCATTGGGCAGGTTGTGCCGGATGGTGAATCTTGGCATCAGGAAGTCTGCCCAGGGGACTTACAGAATTTTGGATCCTTTGTCTTGCAGAAAATCCACCATTCCTGGGAAACAACTCAAAAGGTCAAGTAGTCAAGGGAAAAAAACATGTAGGGATCATTGAGATTTGTTTACAGAGCTGGTTATACTTTTTTTTTTTTTAATTTTCCTGTTATTTTTTGGTACTATCTTGCTCCTAAATCGTACCACTAATAATTTATTTTATTTCTTTAAACTAACTTCTTTATTTTATTTTCTGTAGGAAAAAAATTATGAAATCCTTGCAGTTTTTTTCCTACCAACTCTCACTAATGATCTTGTATTTATTTATTTTATTATTTTTTCTTTTACCATCTTAACCATTTTTAGGTGTATAGTTCAGTGGCATTAAGTACATTCATATCATTCTGCAACCATGGTGACTGTCCATCTCTAGAACTTTGTCATTATCCCACACTGAAACTCTACCCGTTAAACGCTGTCTCCCTTTCCCCCCTCACTCCTTTCCTTGGATGGACCACCATTCCACTTTCTGTCTCTATGCATTTGACTTTCTAGATACCTCATGTAAGTGGAGTCATGGTGACAGTGATTGGCTTATTTCACTTAGTATACGGTCTTCAAGGTGTATCCATGTGGTAGCATGTATCAGAATTTCATTTGTTTTTAAGTCTAAATAATATTTCATTGTACGTATATGTTGTGTTTTGTTTGTCCATTCTTCCGTCAATGAACATTCCGGTTGTTTCTACCTTTTGGCTATTATGAATAATGCCGCTATGAACATTGGGATATTAATATTTGTTAGAGTCCCCGCTTTAATTCTTTTGGGTCTACACTCAGAAGAGCAATTGCTGGGTCATACAGCAATTCCATGTTTGATTTTTTTGAGGAGCCGCCATGTGGTGTTTTCCGCAGCAGTGGTACCATTTCACATTCCCACTAGCAATGCACAAGGGTTCCAATTTCTCCATTCTTGCCATTACTTGTAATTGTCTGGTTTACTTGTTTGTTTGTGTTTATGGTTATTTTTTGTTGTTAACAGAAAACCTAGTATGTGTAATGTAGCATCTTGTAGTTTTGATTTGTTTTTCCCTGCGATTAGTAATGTTGAGCACCTTTTCGTGTGTCTGTTGAAAATTTGTGTATCTTTTTTGGAGAATATTTTTTCAAGTCCTTTGACCATATTTTAATTGGTTTGTTTTTTTGTTGTTGACTTCCAGGAGTTCTTTATATATTCTGAATATCAAACCTCTGTCAGGTATAAGATTTGCAAATAGTTTCTCTGATTCTGTGGGTTGACTTTTCACCCTAACACTGTCCTTTGATGCACAAAACTTTTAAATTTTGATGAAGTCCAATTAATATTTTTAAAAACTTTTGTTGCCTGTGCTTTTGATGTCATACCCCCAAATCATTATTAAATCCAATGTCATGAAGCTTTTGACCTACATTTTCATCTAAAGTTTTATCGCTTTAGCACATTAGCTATATTTAGGCCTTTGATCCATTTTGAGTTAAATGTTGTTTATGGTGTTAAGTTAGGATCCAATTTCATTCTTTGGCATGTGGATATCCAGTTTTCACAGCACCATTTGTTGAAAAGACTCCCCCCCCCATTGCATGGTCTTGATACCCTTGTCAAAATCGCTGACTATGTATGTGAGGGTTTATGTATGGGCTCTCTAGTCTATATCCTTGGTCTATTTGTCCGTCTTTATGCCAGTACCACACTGTTTTGCTTTGCAGCAAGTTTGAAAAGCAGGAATTGTCTTAGTCCATTTTCAGTTGCTATGATTGAATACCCGAGACTGGGTAATTTGTAAAGAAAAGAAATTTATTTCTTACAGATCTGGAGTCTGGGAAGTCCCAGTTTCGGGGGAGGGCGCTGCTTCTGGTGAGGGCCTTCTTTCTGGTGGGGACTTTCTGCAGAGTCCTGAGCTGATGCAAGATAACACATGACAAGGGAAGTGCACTGAGAGCCAAACGGGCTTTTGTAACAGACTCACACTGGCGATAATCCACTCTTTAGATAGCTCATTAATCCATCAACCCATTAATTCATTAATCCATGAATGGATTAATCCCATGGTCCCCAAGCCCTGGTCTGTGGCCTCTCGGGGACCAGGCTGCAGAGCTCTGCCTCCCTCCCCCCACGTGTCTGTGAAAAAGCTGTCTTCTAGGAAACTGGTCCCTGGAGCCAAAAAGGTTGGGGACTGCTGGATTAATCCATTCATGAGGGCAGAGCCAATCACCTGATCATCTCTTAAAGACCTTACTTCTTAATGCTGCTACATAGGGGGTTAAGTTTCAATGTGCATTGCAGAGGTGGCAAACACTCAAACCATCGCAGACAGTGTGCATCCTCCAACTTTGTTGTTTTTCAAGATTGTTTTGTCTACTTGAAGTCTCTTGTTATTTTATATACATTTTAGGATACGTTTTTCTGTTTCTGCAAAAAACATCATAGGGATTTTGATAGGGATTGCTTCGAATCTAAGGATGGGTTTAGGTAGTCAGCACCCTAACACGCACACAGGAGGATGGTCGTGAAGGTGAGTATGGGAGGTGCTAGAGCAGCTTTAATGGGTGGCTGAGTCAAAGAAGGATCCCAGTGGCCATTGGAAGGGATAGCAGGGTTGCTCGGGGCACTCCCGTGCCCTATGCCTGCACTGGTTCTGTGTCAGGGGTTGTGGTTCCAGGAGTCAGATGCAGACACATGTGGCCAAGCTGAGGCGCCAGGAATCAGGGATCAGAGGAAATGGGGCCTTAACCATCTTTAGCAAAGCTAGGGCTAGATGCCTCTTATTACAGTTCCTTCTAGAGCCTCTTGTAACTGGGAGCGTGTGGAATTGGGGTGGCTGGGTGGGAAGGATGAATCTAGAACCCTGAGCTGGGGATAAAGGGCGAAGACAGTGAGCAGACTCTTGTCATAATCCAGGCAGGCACCGACGGTGCCTTGGGTCATGGTAGCAGCAATCGATGTAGCAAGAAGTGACTGGATTCCCAATACACTTAGGCAGAGAACTTACAGGATTCCCTGACAGCGTGAATGTGGGTTGTAAGAAAAGTAGAGGAGCGAAGGATGAATTCCAAGTTTTTGGCTCAAAGTATTGTCAATTACCAACACATTGGAAGACCGAGAAAAAGCCATTTTTACATGGCAGAAACCAGGAGTTTAATTTGGGGCATGTTAAATTTGAGAGGCATATTAGAGATCAAGTTGGGATGTTGAGAAGGCAGTTGGACATGTTAGTCTGGAGTTTAGGAGAATGTGGTCTGTGCATATAAATTTGGAAGTCGTCAATGGATTCTAAGGGCAAACAAACTCTCCTGCCTTGTATACACAGGAGTGGTAATAGAGACAATCGGGAGGACAGCTTCTAAATATTTGTTGGATAAATCAATAAATGTCATGAATTATTTTTTCCAGCTGTAGGTGGAGTATGTTTGGGCCATTCATACCTAACGTTTGTATCATGATCAGCGGGACATATTTGGGTAGTTATTGAGCTGGGCAGTGATTCTCAGTTGGGATGGAAGAACATTCTCACCAGTAGATATAACAGAATCATCTAGGTGATTTCTCAAGTTTTCCCACCATTCTTGGTTGAAACTTATTGTGGTGGGGAATTTTTTTTGAACCATTGTGTTAGTGTCAGTATAGACAGAATCCCACAAGCAGATTGCCCTGCATCCATTCTCTTTCCTTCTTGTAACAGCCCCACATTTCCATTTGTGAATCCACCTTTTCCTTCTTGTCAGGCTATGTGGTTATGGTGGGGCTTTGTCCCCAGTTCCAGGGATAAAGCATGAGACTCAAATTTAGGTCAAATCACATGTCATTTCCACCAGGCCATGGTGATAGTTTCAGGTGTCGCCCTATGGCTGGAGTCTGTCTCATCAGAGTAAATCTTAGGGCTTCTGGATTATACTACGGAGCAGGCTCTTGCTTTTTCTCCTGAACTTGAACCTGGAAGGATGTTAGCTGTAGAAGTAGCAGTCATAATTGTCCCCCCCATGAGAAGTCCACCTGGAGCTGCAAGAGACCACCCCAGGAGCTTAAGAATGAAGATAACCTGGAAGTCAGAGTTGAGAGGTGGGAAAAAAAAACCCAAAAAACACTCCCGGTGATATTGCTCAAGCCCTGAATTCAGCAGTGTCTGAAGCCAGGTTGATTGCCTCTTGACCATCTTAGTACATGATCATTAAGTAATCTTTTGCTTAAGCCACTTGCAGTTGAAACAGTCCTAATTAATAGGCTGAGTGAGAGACTAGGAACAGTAACCAGCATTTAAGTTGGTTGTCCTGTAATCTCTAAGTCCCAGATACTAAGGGGCTGCACTCAAAGCCTGCTGAGTTGGGTGCTGTTTTGGGGGTGACTGCAGGTGTATTTGCCAGCCTGGGCTATGAGGAAACACCATGCAACGGGGGGAAGCGAGTGGTGGGTTGTCAGATACTTGGGGGCAACTCACATTGAGCAGGGAGTCTGTTCCTTACAAAGCTGTGTATAAATTCATTTTGCAAATGTATATGTGAAATGTACAGTTTATGTGAATTAGAGAATTCACTCTGTAGACGACATCCAGGTGGAATATTTAGTGCCTGTAGACCCTGAAGCCCCAGAATCTATCCCAATATCAATGTTAGAGGAGCAGAATGAAACCAGAAGTCTAGACCCCATTTACCTGCTGAAAAATCTTGCATTCCACAAAATCTCACGTTAAAAATAGCAGACTTATGAGAAAGTTAAAGTTGGATCACATCATTGACAATCCACGCGACTTTCTGAAGGGCACTAACAAACGCAAAAAAAAAAAAAAACAAACCCTCAAACAATACAGTTATTAGTACAGTGAAAAAGACAAGTTAAATTTCTTGTAAATATGGAAACACAATAGTTTTAAAAAACTGTCTTTACTTTAAAAAGTAGGACGAAGTTAGCTTGATGGAAAGTGTTAAGTCTACTGCGTTATGGAGACAACTGCAAAACGCACAAAGATCAGCGAGAACCCTGGAAAAACCCTTCGGAGGCGGAGGACGGACGCGAGGCGGCGGCGAGGGGAGCGGGCCTCGCGTGTAGCCGAGCGCGCCGCCTACCGGTGGGAGCGGAGCAGTGAGCTGGGGGTTCGGCTGCGGTTTCTTGGGATAAAACAGGGGCCCGGGGTAGAAACCGCACATGCGCCAGTAGGACTTTACACGGCCGTCATTCTCCTAACTACCACTCCATTATGAGTGAGTTGGGGTTACAAATACAGATGTGTGGCATAACAGATTGTATATATTCTTTGCAATGTATGCAAATACATATATATGTAAATATATATATTTTTTGTTTGTATACGCTTAGGATAGTTCGGGAGGAAACGCCCAAACTAGTAACGTTGACTGCCTCTGTGGAGGGGAACCGAGCATCTAGGAGATGGGGGGCGGGATTTTTAACTGGATACCCAAATGTATGTTTTGAATATTTCCTAATCAAGAAAGTAATTCAAATTACATCATTAATTTTTTTTTTTTAATTGAAGACTTCACTTAGATCCTTCCTAGCATCTCTAACCAGCACCATTCTGGCTTTATTCCTAAATCTATGTGCTTTGGTCATTTTACTTCTTTAAGACGAGACAATCACGTGACATCTCAAGCTCCAGGAACAATCAGTGTGCAGGAGAAGCCAGAGTACAGTCAGGCCACAGCACAGAGCCCTTCCTCAAGAGGATTGGACAGTCTGTCTTGGGAGAGCTAAAGTTTCACATATGGCTGTGACACAGCAGGACAAAGTCCCCTTGTTTGGACTTCGAGGTTAGAAACCCTGCTTGACAGACTCAGAGCCCTTAATCAGCTGGCCCCAGCGCCGAGCAGCCTGCTGGCAGAGGTCACGCAAGGCAGAGGCAGCGAGGGTGCGGCTGCTTACTCCTTCGTTTGTCAGGATGAAAGGAAAGCCAGGATCGCCAGATACACACACAGCAGAAGACTAAACAAGCTGATGGAAAAACAGACCCTAAGAGAAGCAGAGGAGAAGTTAAGAAAATCCAAATATGATACTCAAGTGAGATTAAGACTGTAGCACATAGCGATATCACATCTACAAACAATGAGATCCTTCTGTATACAAGGACGACTAGCAGATGAGAGTTACGTAGAGATTAAAAATATAATTGCTCAAGGTAAAAGAAATCCCAAAGACAAACTGGAAAACTAAAGAGTGAAAAAGAGAAAGAGGCGTAAAACAAGAGAGAAAAGGTAACAACCAAAGAGGACAGTCCAAGAGATTGAACATCCACAAATAGGAGAGAACAGAGGAAGGAGTTGGGAGGAAAGCGCAGAGCTGGGGAAGACGTTGGTTTGCAGAGTGAAAGGGGCCACCTAGGGTCAAGCACAGTAAGTAGGAAAAAACCACACTGATACTTAGACCCACATTTATGGAGTTTCAGAGCACCAAGGGTAAGAAAACTGTGAAACTTAACAACAGCAAAAACAGTGAGCACAACTAGGTCACTTACAAAGGTATAGGAATCAGATTGGCATGAGACCTAACATAAGCTGGGTGGAGTAATGTCTTCAGAATTTTGAGAGAAAATGATTCTGAACTGGGATTTGAAAATGCATCTAATCCAGCTATTGCATGAAGGGGCAGAAAAATATTAAAAATCTATAAAGAAAACCCAAAATAACTTAGAAATTGGATATGATTACTTAAATTATGCATTAATAAGTTCAAAATCACATCGTTTTAATGTGCACTAAGATTGTCAATACACGAATGGAACCTTCAGTTTTGATTAATCTTTCTTGAACAACTTTAGTAAACATTGGATGTTGTTGCTGCTCAGCTCTGGTTCTGCTCCTGGAAAAGGAAACGTTCCTCCTCCCTTCTCAGTCCTTGGGTTTTAGTGACTAAACCTTCACCTTCTGTGCAGTCCTGGGACACCAAGGGTGAGCGTGTGGTCCAGGCCTGGCCACCTGGTGTACTGTAGCCCCATGGCCACAGTGATGGGTTCAGAGTGGGCCTGTGATCCAAGCCTGTCCCATAGACTCAGTCCTGGGATTTTTGTTGAAATGGCTGGAAAAAGAACTCACTCTTTCTGGATTGCTAGTTGTAAAAGCAGTGTAAGCTGCTGCTGCCCCCTTAGCCCTTATGGAGAGGGCCTAGCTGAGGGTGAAACTAAGGCAGAAACCAGGGCTGAGCCATGGAGGAAGGAAGGGACAGAGAGTGGGGGAGAGACCAGGGGAGGGAGCAGACGGAAAGAGGGGAGGAGAGAGGGACTCAGAGCCAAGACTAAAACTAGGTACAATCTCTGGACTTTTTGCAATGTGATAAATTTCCTTTTTTGCTTAAGCTGCTGTGAGTTGAGCCTCACTCTGCAACAGAAAGGGTCCTGACTGATTCAACAGCTTACTTGGAACTGGAGACAAAATTGTAAAGTAAAAAAAGGTTGCCAAGCAATCAGAAGGGGCAAAGCTGACTGTAGCTGCTGAAGGTGGACCGAGATTGGAAAGCACACGAACATCTGTAAAAGCACTTGGAAGTTCAGAAAGTTATCTAGAGCTATTACTCCTGGGACTGATCCTGGGACTGGATGTAATGCTTAAAGGCGAGTAAGAGTTTTAAAACCAGCAGCCATGGTGTACAAATTTTAAAAACGTATAAAACCAATAACTGGAGTTTGTGACTTTTAACACTCTTCCACATTGTTTATGGTGGACATTTCATATTTGGTTTTATTTTTAGTGCAGTATTTCCCCTTTTTCATTCTAACTTCTCCATCTTTCCTTCCACCAGCCTCACTCCACACTCATCTCCACATTTCCAAGCAATTTGTCTTCATAACTCATGCCTGTTTGTAGTTTTCTTTGTACTCATTTGATTACTCTGTGTGTGTGTGTGTGTGTGTGTGTGCGTGTGCGTGCTGAGGCATGATTGAGACACAATGAACTGTGTGCACATAGGTAAAGTGCATATTTTGATGAGTTTTGACTTATGTCCATTGACCCCCCATCCCCTTGTCAGTGCTTCCTGCTGACACTCCTCACCCCCATCCCTAGGCAGCCACTGACTTGCTTTTTTTATTTTTTTCTGTTTTTTTAAAAAAAGAGGGTTGTGAGGAGGGGTGCTCAGTTTCCTCATTTTATTTTATTTTATTGTTGAGACAGAGGCTCACTCTGTCACCCTGGCTAGGGTGTTGTGGTGTCAGCCTAGCTCACAGCAACCTCAGACTCCTGGGCTCAAGCGACCCTCCTGCCTCAGCCTCCCGAGTAGCTGGGACTACAGGGCCCACCACAATGTCCACCTGATTTTTTTTTTTTTTTTGCGTTTTGATAGAGACAGGGTCTCACTCTTGCTCAGGCTGGTCTTGAACTCCTGAGCTCAAGCAAGGCTTCTGCCTCAGCCTCCCACTACCACGCCCAGCCCATGACTTGTTTTTTGTCACTACAGAGTAGTGTGCATTTTTCTAGAGTCTTATGTAAGTGGAATCATATGATATACATTCCTTTTGTTTGTTTGGCTTCTTTCACTCAGAGTAATGATTTTGAGATCCATCCATGTCGTCATGTATATCAGTAGCTCATTTCTTTTTACTGCAGAGTAATATTCCATTGAATGGGTGTACCATGGTTTTTTAACCCTTCACCTGTTGATGGACATTTGGGTTGTTCCCAGTTTTTGGCTATTACAGATAAAGTTTCTGTGTATGATCACATACAAGTCGTTTATGAACATAAGCTTTCTTTTTTCTTGTTAATATACCTTTGTCATATCATAGGTGTATATTTACTTATTAGGAAACTGACCAACTGTCTTCCAAAGTGATTGCACCATTTTATATTCCAGTCAGTACCTCCACATCCTTACCAATGTTTGGTGCGGTCACTCTATTTAATTTTGGCCATTCTAATGAATCCTTTCTAATACTGCATAATATTTTCATGATCTCAGTATACCAATGTGAGTATCTCTACTGATGAACTTTTACCTCCCTTCTTGTATTTTTGCCTGTAGAAATAATGTTGCAATCCTGGACTGTACTAACCGGAGCTTTTATTGCTATGAGGTGGAATCTTTGGAATAGGATTGCTGCATTGAGCGTATAAATATTTTTTTAAAAGGCTGGAATAATTTACATTTTACTCACAGTGTGTTAAAGCATTGTTTGCCTTATTCCCAACTTCACCACTAATTTTTGCCAGAAGTAGATGTTATAACTCTTAAAAATTTTTGCAAATTGTTATTTTACTTTTCACTTCCTTGACTATTTATGAAGTTGAGTATCTTTTCATTTGTATTGACCACTGATGCTTCTTTACATTATACATATTCTGTAGGTTGTCTGCTCTGTTGAGTATTTCCTTTTTATCCTATCTGACAACCCCCATCTTTTAACTGGTAGATTTTGATCATTCACATTTAATGTGGTGATTTACATGGTTGAATTAAAATTTACCGTCTTGTTATCTGCTTTTTAAAAATTTAATCCATCTGTTCTTGGTTTATATCTTTCTCTTTTTCTGCTTTGGGTTAACTGAGCATTTTTTGTGATTCCATGTTATCATCTCCATTGACATTATTTGTATCTTTAAAAAAAATTTTAGTCAGGTGTGGTGGTATACACCTGTAGTCCCAGCTACTTGGGAGGCTGAAGTGGGAGAGTCTCTTGAGCCCAGGAGTTCAAGGCTGCAGTGAACTATGATTCCCACCACTGCACTCCAGCCTGGGTGACAGAGCAAGATCCCATCTCTTAAAAAATTTTTTTTGTAGGCCGGGCGCAGTGGCTCATGCCTGTAATCGTAGCACTCTGGGAGGCCGAGGCGGGTGGATTGCTCAAGGTCAGGAGTTCGAAACTAGCCTGAGCAAGAGTGAGACCCTGTCTCTACTAATAATAGAAAGAAATTAATTGGCCAACTAAAAAATATATAGAAAATATTAGCCGGGCATGGTGGCGCATGCCTGTAGTCCCAGCTACTCGGCAGGCTGAGGCAAGAGGATTGCTTGAGCCTAGGAGTTTGAGGTTGCTGTGAGCTAGGCTGACGCCAAGGCACTCACTCTAGCCCGGGCAACAGAGTGAGACTCTGTCTCAAAACAAAACAAAACAAAACAAAATCAACCAAGGTGGCATGAGATCCTAGGATGCAATGCGGGTTGTCACAAATGAATCTAGCTGTATCAGAAATGTATAAGCTAACCTTACTGAAGGGGGTGGGAAAAGAGAAGCTGATCTAAGTCAATCCGGGAAATGATGTTTTGATGGAATATTGTAAGGCTAAATATAAAAGGAATTGTACACACATACTGTATGGGTTAGTAATGTAATTCTGAAACTATTGTTCATGCAGTCTAGGGCTGAACAAATAAGTACAT
>CAUYRT010002559.1:0-33831 GCA_963574885.1 Lepilemur ruficaudatus
TTTTTCTATATATTTTTAGTTGGCCAATTAATTTCTTTCTATTTTTAGTAGAGATGGGTCTCACTCTTGCTCAGGCTGGTTTCAAGCTTCTGACCTTGAGCGATCTACCTGCCTCAGCTTCCCAGAGTGCTAGGATTACAGGCGTGAGCCACCGTGCCCGGCCGAGGCCAGGAGCTTGAGACCAGCCTGAACAACATAGTGAGACCCTATCTCTACCAAAAAAAGAAAAAGAAATAGAAAATATTAGCCAGATGTGCCAGTGTGAGTCTATATTCCAAGCTACTCCGGAGGCTGAGGCAAGAGGATAGCTCAGCCCGCGATTTTGAGGTTGCAGTGAGCTATGATGACACCACTGCACCCTAGCCGGGGCAACAAGGTGAAACTCCATCTGAGAAAAAAAAAAGTCATATTTCAGCTTAAAAAAAAAGATATAAGAAAGAAAGAAAATAACTAACAGAGCCAGGCACCTGAGGAGGTTGAAGAGTAGAGAATCCAGGGTACACACAAGTAGATAGGAGAAACAATAGGTAAAGATGCAGATAGGACTAAGAGCAGCTAGGTGGCATTAAGTTGAGAGAGGTCACACAAATTTTATTTTCTTAGGGATGTGGTAAGATAATTTATCTGTCAAGAAAGAAGAAGTGAAGGCTTAGAATTGAAGGCTTGCAAAGAGCAGCAATATTTGGAACAACCCTTGAAGGGAATGAGAATAAAAACTAGCAATGGCAAATCTGGGTGTTAAGGGCAAAACTGAGACTCATACCATAAGCTTTTAGGGACATCAATCTTTATACTTGTGTGATTTGCTGTTGGAGAATAATGGAAGTAGATGGTTGTAATATACATAACTGGAGTCTTTTGGGTTGGCTGTGATGGAAAGACAGAGAAAAGGCAGCTTAAGGATGGGGGCAAGAGAACAGCTCAAACAGGGAGAAGGTAGGAATAAAGAGAAAGTTAAGGTGTGCAGAACATGATGTAATGGGACTACAGTGGTGAGAAAAGTTAGGATAAGCACTTGTGATAGGGTAGATATTAGAGTCCAAGATTTCAGAAATGGAGCCATTTTGGGTGATAAAAAAGTCCTGTGAGAGGCAAGGAGGTGAGGTGGAATAGAGGTTAAGAGGATTAGATTTAGGTCAGGGGACTATATGACTAGGAAGAGTTAACTATATGGACTTTGAAGTCTCTAAGAGGATGGCAAGATTTGGGAGGAGAAGAAGAGTGTACCCCAGTGAGAAGGCAAACCAGAAACCAGAATCCTCAATAAATGATTGTCAGCAATATTGACAGAAGGGGGTGGGAGGAAGTACAATGTGGTGTGGTCACATGACCTAAGCTTCAGATGAGATAATAGGGTAAGAAATAGGGAACAAGTCATAGACCACTTTTCTGTCTTTATTTCTCTTTTTTACATGTATTCAGTGAAGATATTAGCTACATATATTCTCATTATAAAATCTTAAACAACAGAGAAGTACACAGAGTAGAAAAGAAGAGTTTCTTCCCCTCACTTAGCCCTATATCCTTTGAGACCCTTTCAATGCTTTACATGTACACATATACAATTTTTGTGTGTTTTGACACAAATTGATAATGCTATATGTTTTTTGCAGTTGGCAGGTTTTTTTTAAATCTTGTATTTCTTTCAATGGCCTTAATATCTGTATGTCTGTGTGTACACACATATACATATAAAATCTACCTCTAACTAGTGCAAAGCATCCCATAGATAGGCCATTGACCATTTCCTATTGATAGACACTCATGTTGTTTCCATTTGTTCACCATTACACACAATACTGTAATAAACATTATTGTACATACTTTGTGCACATAAGGATTTCTCTAAAATACTTATTAATGTAATTGCTAAATTAAAGGTTATGTACAATTAATATTTTGATCATTTCTGCTAAATCTCCCTTCAAACATGCTGTACCAATTTACATTCCAGCCAATAGTGTATGAAAACAGTCTGTTCCCCACACCCTTGCTAGGGATAGATATAATCATTCTTTTTGAATTTTAAGACATCACTTTCTTAGGTAGAGTAGACAAATAAGAGGCAAATTTTCAACCAGCCAACATGACGAAGTGATGAAGACTGCTGCTGTTGTAGTCAGACAGACTTGAGTTCATATCTCGGTTTTGCCACTTGGTATCGTTTGTGAGCAAATAGTTTTTAAGTTTAGCGTTGCGGTAAATTTACATCTGGAGTGCAGAAAGAACATGTTTATAGAGAGAGTTCCATAAAATTGCATCATTATAATAGAACTGGAAGCAAATAGCGGCTATTAGTTCACTATGCTTCTCAAATTTGTCAGGAATTGGGTCGATCCTATTTAGTTTATATAAGTGTCAAATTTTCCAAAAAGATAATCAGAATACAAGCTAAAAGTGCGGCAAAATATTTGAACAGGTGTCATCCTGGAAAATCGGCTATTAGGCAACAAATCAGTCTGGGTATTTTTAACGTTTAGACTCTGGAGGGTTAAAATCCACCGTGTCTGTGACCAACTCATACATTTCCCGTTGGTATCAAGTCTGGGATTACTGACAGGTGATACCCCTTCTCTGCCGGGAAACTACGGTTAAGAAGTGACTCTTGGAAGATAATCCGCCAGGTTTCAAGATGGTCCTCGTCCTCCTAGAGCACTGCGGGCACCTGCCGAGAGCAAGATGGCGCTTTCCCTCAGCACGTCTTTGGGACAGATAATTCCATACACTGAATCACGCACTGGGAGGCATCCTTGCCATTACCCAAGATGGTGAGCTGTGCGGCCTCATCGTTTCCAGGTTTCAATATGGCTCCCCTAATCTGCGTCACCAAAGAGGTTAATCTCGGGAATTAATCTGAACTCACGCGGAAGTGTCGACAGCGGAAGTTGTCACGCATCGCAGGTCCCCGCCCCACGTCTCCCCCCCGCCGGTTCTACGCCCCTGGCGGCGCGGACAGCGGAGCCAAGATGGCGGCCGAGTTGGAGTACGAGTCTGTGCTGTGTGTAAAGCCGGACGTCAGCGTCTACCGGATTCCGCCCCGGGCCTCCAACCGCGGTTACAGGTACTAACCCCGAGGCACTGCTGCACACGCGTACCTAGTCGGGGATGACAGCTTCCTCCTCAGCACGCTGCCGGTCCCTGCCACTGCTACCTCGGGGTTGTCACCTTGCTAGCTTCCCCACCTGGGTTGTCATCATCTTATCCTCCTCCTCGGCTTTCACTCTGGACTGTCATCATCTGTGTTTCCGCCGGTTTTTTTTTTTTTTTTTTTAATTACCATCCTGCATCGTGCCACCCCTCCTCCCCCCTACCCCTCCGGGACACCCATCTGCTCTCCGTCACCCACATCCAGTCGTGCCTGCTTCATCGCCGGTCACCTTCCGTTCTCTCTTCCTGCGTCCTTCAGCCAGGCATCCTCCTAGTCATGCCCATTCATTCTCTCTCTCTCTCTCTTTCTCTCTCTCCTCTCACGCATCCAAGACTTGTGGGTAATCACTGTATCACTGTCTGGATGATCTGATTTATCTTTTGTACTGTTGTCAGTTTTGCCACCAAATATCATCACCATTTGGTTTCTCTGTCAGCTCTTTTGCCAGTGAGGTTACGATTATAAGTTTTCCAGTGGTTGTTCATCCTGTTTCTTTTCATTATGTTTTCTTGATTAATATAGTGTTTTCTGTCTTCTTTTCCTACTTCCTCTCTTAAACTCTCCTAAAGCTTTTTCCTCCAAAGTTAAAGCAGCATTTTTTTCTGTAGGGTTTAACTAACCACCTTGTAATCCAATGATTGTGAGGATCTGAGGCTATTATAGGACATTCTGTAGTTGAAAGAGGGTTACGTGCTGAAAAATGAGTGTGAACCCTGGCCACTTAACAGCTGTATAATTTAGGGAGAAATCTGTTAATCTCTCTAAGCCTCAGTTTTCTCATCTGTAAAATAGAAAAAAAAGGTTAATGAAAATAACACCTTTTCTGATATGTACCTCACAAAGGGTTTTTAGAGGATAAAATGAAGTCATATAATGGATATGAAAGAATATAAGAAATACGATGAAGCAGTTATAAAATACTGTTCTTATTCCTCTCTCTGACTTACATCACCATCATGATTTTTCATCTTGGCATTTATCATCCTCCCTTTGTGTCTATTATTTTGCCTCCTTACCAGAGGTTCATTCATCATGAGTCAATATATTTGTGCCTGCCAATCTGTGCTCTGGACCCTGTGGGTTGTGTCTTTTTGGCAAAGAGGTAGTTCTACTTTCAAGAAGCTTTCAGTTAGACCCCAAATTGGCCATGCATAGGAATCAACATGGTTTTTGATGGTGGTCACAGGTACTATATGACTCACCTTAGACATCAACTTTCTTTGGAAAATCCTGTCTGACCCTTCCATTCTGGCTTAAGCGTATTCTCTGTGCTTCCATAGCACCCTATGCTTGTCTCTGTCACAGGCACTCTTCATTCTGTATTGTAATGGATTGTTTAGTTTCCTCTTTCTTCACACTAGACTGTGAACAACTTAAGGTCTTTCTTAATGTTGTGTTCCCTGGGTCTAGCATGTGGTGGGCACCCTGTGAATGTCAACTGAAAGAAGAAATTAGTATAGTAGATTACACAGATGAACCTAATCACATAGGTGAGCATTGAGTGAACTGTTCAATAAGGTCAAATAGCTCATGACTTCCAACTTCAGGAACTAAGACTTCCTAAAGGAAATGATACACATTGAAGTGTACTCTTTTTCTTCTCCTTCAAGCTTTTAAAAACACCATCCCTCTCTCACCCTTCATTTCCTGGTTTACTCACAGCCTTTTTCCTTGTATCAGTTAACTGCACTGACCCATCAAAGCATCTTTTCCTTTTATTCTTTCCCCATTATCCTTCTGTGTTTTCCATGCAATAGGCATTTTTTTAGCCTCCAAGAAGCATTTTATCATCGATCACTCTTTTAGTATAGTGAATGAAGAGAGCAGAACTAAGTTTGAATTGTGACTCTTCATTTATTTACTGTGTTACCTTTGGCAAATCACTTAACTTTTGAACATTAGTTTCCTCATTTGTAAAAATGTATATAACAACACTAGTTTACAAGATCCTCTCAATTTTCACAAGAATGGGGATAATTCCTGGCACATAATAATAGATATTTGATAAATGTTACTTTTCAGTCTTTTTGTCTGCCTAATATTTCTTGTTTACCAGAACCCATTTTACATTATGAGTATGATTTATTCTTTAGGCTGCCATTAAAGGACAAACTGGGCTTTTTAGCAAGCAGGAGGACTCCTTCGAGTAACTGATAAGATCAAAGGGAATAAATGACTTTGATTTACCTAGTGTAAGCTATCCCTTCCCAGACTTTCACTGCCCAGACTTCTGGACTATGAGAGAGAAAATTTAGGTTGATGAGAAACTTATAAATGGATAGATAATGATTTTCCAACCCATAAAACTTTTTTTTATTCATCAGTATGCTCCTCCCCTAGCTTAATCAATATTAAATTCCATTAGTGTATTTTAATGTAATGAAAAGAATACCAGACTTTGAAGTTAGGCATTAGTACTTATTGTGTTTTCTTTTTTGTCAGAGAGAGAGAGATATGTTAGGCTTTTCATGCCTATTTCACATGGCTGCTCTAAGGATTTAATAAAAGGTACACATGGAATCTTCCTATGAAACATAATAATGATTTATATATAAAGTTTTATTACTAAAATAAATGAAAATTTGTGAGGTCAGTTTAGAGTATCGTCAGAAGACCAGCAAAACCAGAAGTTGTTTAGGCTAGGTCTTGGAGTGGGAGAGGAACTAAGGCTCAAGGCTGAGTGAATTTGCTGCTGTGAATGTCCATCTATTTACTGAGAATTTGTTAAATATTGGGCACTAGATACACATGATAAATAAGATAGGAAACTTGTCCAAGTAAAACACATCTAGTAGACTTGTTCCTAATATTTTTAATAGCCCATTTACACTTACATCTAGCTCTTGGTGATGACTACAATAAGTAATGACTCATTTAAAAAAATGTAATATATGGGGACCTTTAGGGCACTCTAATCTGGATCAGATTCAGATACTTGAGCATCTTCGAGGGCAGGGCATCAAGAGGGAAGGGAGGGAATGAGAAGGAATTTATCTCACAGATCCTATTCAAAGCCTGCACTAGTTTTAATTTTCACTTTTCTCCTTTCAGCCTTTTGCTTACCATATTGTTAAACTCATTCTTGTTCAGATATACCTTATTCTTGCTTTTTTAGCCTACAAGATTAGTCATTAGGTTCCTAAGGGGAGAATTATTGATGACTTTTACTTTGCCCTCCCTTTTCCACATGCCTGGCAGAACAAATTGCAAATGCAATGTTTTGTAAAATTGGTCCTAAATAATATAAGTTTCATTCAAGTCATTTATAACACAGATTATAAATATTCAGTGTTTTCTAATGTTTTCATGAACATTTGTATCTCTAGCCCAGATGTCTTTCCTGAACTCCGGTCTCGTATGTTCAACTGCTTGCTTTACATCTTCTCTTGAAAACCTATTAGATATCTCAAACTCAGCATATCCAAAACTCAACCCCTGATCTTTCTTCCCAGACATGATCCACCTATAGCCTTCCTCATCTCAATTATTGACAACTCCTTTGCTCAGGCTGAAAACCTTGGAGTCATCTTTGATTTCTCTTTTTCTGTTCTACCCTGCATCTAATCCATTAGAAAATCCTGCTGCCTTTACCTTAAATATATCCAGAATCTAGCCACTTCTGCTACAATTATGACTTTTCTAGATTACCACACTTGTTTCTTTTTTTTTTTTCAGACAGAGTCTCACTCTGTTGCCCAGGCTAGAGTGCCGTGGCATCAGCTTAGCTCACAGCAACCTCAAACTCCAGGGCTCAAGCGATCCTTCTGCCTCAGCCTCCCGAGTAGTTGGGATTACAGGCATGCGCCACCATGCCTGGCTACTGTTTTCTATATATTTTTAGTTGACCAATTAATTTCTTTCTATTTTTTAGTAGAGACGGGGTCTCTACACCACGCCTGGCCTACACTTGTTTTTTGGCTAATCCCCCCTGCTTCAGTCCTCATGTCCCTACAGTTGTCTCTATTCAGCAGACATAGTAATCCTTTTAAAACATAAGGGAGATCGTATCTGCTGAAAACTGTAATAGCTCTTTTTTCACTTAGAGTAAAGCTGAAATTCTTAAAATGGCATACAAGGCCCTGCATGATCTGGTCTTTTGTTATCTCTCCCAGCTGCTACTACTCTATTCTAACTACAATGGCTTCTTTGCTGTCCTTCAAACATACCAGACACTCCTCCCCACTCCCTTAGTATCTTTGCACTAGCTGTTCCCTGTGTCTAGAATACTTTCCCCCCAGATATTTGCATGGGTGGCTCATTTACTTCACATTTTTGTTCACATTTCAGCTTCTTAATGAGACCTCCCCTAGCCACCCTTTTGAATGCGGCAACCAGTAGACTCTCCTACTGTTCCCTCAATCCTTATCTGCCTCTACATTTTCTTTTTACCTTAGAACTTACCACCTTCTAAGATACTAAGTATGTTATTTACTGTTTCTTTTTTTACTGTCTATCTTCTGTTAGAATGTAAGCCTCATGAGGGCAGAAATCTTTGTTTTGTTTGCTGTTGTATCCCAAGCACCTACAACAGTGCCTGTGACTTCATAAGCATAAGCATTGTAAATATTGGTTGAATTCTGTGAAAGATAAATATGTTTAGTGATTTGGGAAGGCTACTGTTACCCAGGCTACTGTTACCCAGTCTATTTAGTAGACTTTGCTGTTACCTGATTAGTAAAGCACTGTTATATAGAATATCATCTATAGTAAGAAAATAGTATCATTATGAGACATTTTATTATTTATTGCTTTTGTTTGTACTTTTACATGTTTCTAATGATGCTTATTGGACTCCAAAATCAAGTAGTAACATTGTCTTTTACTTGCTTTGGACTATATTTAGCATGAGGTATCTGTATAGAGGAGATCATAAGTTATTCTTGTTGATTATTTAATAGGTAGAAAGAATAGGTGATCCAGGACAGGGAAATAAAAATATGGCACAACATTCTGGGTAGTTTTTACTGTGTTAAAGACATAGACCCAAAGCCTGAGGCTTCCTTTTTTCCTATCCTAGGGCATCCGACTGGAAATTAGACCAGCCTGATTGGACTGGTCGCCTCCGAATCACTTCAAAAGGAAAGATTGCATATATCAAACTGGAGGATAAAGTTTCAGGTAATCTGTGCAGGTGACCCTCTGACATTAAGGATATTGGTTTGGTGTGCTTTTATAAGTATCTTAAAGTTGGGGACTGGAATGGAAATACTTGTTAATTGGAGTTCTAGATTTTTGCTTCCTCTGCTCAAAGAAGTCTTTTTCTTATCTGTCAGGGGAGCTCTTTGCTCAGGCACCAGTAGAGCAATATCCTGGTATTGCTGTGGAGACAGTGACAGATTCGAGCCGCTACTTTGTAATCCGGATCCAGGATGGTACTGGTAAGGGATCTGGATTTTGAATGAGATGCAGTTAGGAAAATAGTCAATGCACTTCAATGAAAGTGTGTTGCGATTGCATTTATTTTACTTCAGTTTACTAAATTTTCTTCCTCTTTTTCCAAAGTTACTATAGTTGCTAAAGGAGAAGGATTAACATGTTATTTGTAATACATACGAACACAAATTCAAGATGTGATAATTCATAGGTAGACTTAAACAGATTAAAATGCATATTGTCAAGGGAAAAACTCCCAAACTCTGTAAAATAAAGAGATTTATTCTGAGCCAAATATGTGTGACCATGGCCTGGAGAGCCATGCCCAAGAGGCCTTGAGCAAGTAGTCGCACTGTGGTTGGGCTACAGTTTGATTTTATATATTTTAGGAGATAGGAATTACATGTAAAATCATAAATCAATACATGGAAGGTGTACGTTGTTTTGTCCTGAAAAGGCAAGACATCGGAGAGGGAGTGGGCTTACAGGTTATAGGTGGGTTTAAAGATTTTTTGATTTGCAGTTGGTTAACAAAATGAAGCTTTGTTTAAAGACTTGGAATGAATGTTTTAAGGTAAGGAAGTTTGTTAATCAGAGACAAGCCATAGGACATAGCCAGACTCAAGTGATCTGTTAAGAAAATTGAGGACCTGTAGCTGTGGCTTAACCTTTGTCTAACATGGCCTTAGGCCTGTTAATGATTTTGTGTGTTATTGTTACAAAGAGTAACTCCAAAAGAGAAGGGGCATAACTAGGCATGTCTGACCTCTCTTTTCCTCATGACTGGCAACTCAGCTTTAAGGTTTTTCTGGGGTCTCCTTGGCCAAGAGGGGTTGACTGGAGGGCTTAAGATTTTATTTTAGTTTATAATATCTAACAACAGAAATAACTTATTTTGCCCATTTGTTTATGGTAATTTTTGGTGGGACTATCTTGAATCATCTGTATCTAGGCCTGTAATTTCTCAATCTTTTCTCCATAGTCTTTAACAGAGGTTGGCGAACAGAGACAGATATTATAGGTTTTGCAGGTCAAATGATCTTTGTTGCAACTATTTAGTTTTACTTTTGCAGTTTGAAGGCAGCCATAGACAATATGTCAGCAAATTGATATGTCTATGTTTCAAGTAAAACTTTATTTACAAAAACAAGCTATGGCAGGATTTGGCTCATAGGTATGTAGTTTGCTTACTCCTAGTCTGTGAGAAAATGTTTCACATTCATAAACTTTATCTATTTAGGGTAACTGTTATATTTTCATTGGGCAGAATTTGCCGTACGGGGTACTTCCTATCCTGAGTCTTTGTACCTTTTTTTCAGGGCGCAGCGCTTTCATCGGCATTGGCTTTGCAGATCGGGGAGATGCCTTTGACTTTAATGTCTCTTTGCAAGATCACTTCAAGTGAGTGAAGCTTGTCCTTAGTTACCAGGTTAAATGCTTATGGGAATCCTGCTTTTTAGTTGAATGGGCATTGTCTCTTTTATGTTTTGGTTTATTTGGTAAACTATAAATATAAATTTCCCCATTCACTTCTGTTTCCTTTGGTTATCTTTGTATCTATTCTGTGTTTCTTTTCCTTATAGCCTGGAATATGTTTTTTAATTTTTAATTTTTTATTTTTTTTTGAGACAGAGTCTCACTCTGTTGCCCGGGCTAGAGTGCCGTGGCATCAGCCTAGCTCACAGCAACCTCAAACTCCTGAGCTCAAGCAATCTTTCTGCCTCAGTCTCCCAAGTAGCTGGGACTACAGGCATGTGCCACCATGCCTGGCTAATTTTTTCTATATATTTTTAGTTGGCCAATTAATTTCTTTCTATTTTTAGTAGCGACGGGGTCTCGCTCTTGCTCAGGCTGGTTTCAAACTCCTGACCTTGAGTGATCCACCTGCCTTGGCCTCCCAAAGTGCTAGGATTACAGGTGTGAGCCACCGCGCCTGGCCTGGAATATGTTTTAGATTCCTTGTCCAGTGGTTTGAGATGATGCATTTGTTTATGCCTCTGGGGAATTTGCCCTCACTTCTAAGTGGTGGAGGGAAGTGCATAGTAATAGTAGGGCTGTATGTGGGGAATGTGGAGAGTTGTGGGCAAATATTGTTACCTTATGTAGCAGACATATTTTGTGCTTACTACAACATTTCCTCAGCCCACCTGATTTTGGTGCAGCTGTGGTGGATAGCACTATGCATATCATTAGCTTCCAACCTCAAGGGCAAGCATACCTCCACTTTTTGGCTTTAGGACTCTCTGAAGTTGTGGAAGGCCAGTTAGCACAGAGGTGTAACCTGGAAGGTCTAAGGAACTAACACCTCCTCAGGGGCAGCCGTCAACTATGGGGGATCAGAATTGGTGGCTAAAGGCCTTCGTTTTGGAAGGGACAAGTCTAATATGCATTCTGTAAGGTTCCTTAGAGAGTCCTTAGTGGGGTTGAACCCCAGTTGTCCTCTTTCTTGGCTTTTCCTCCTTTCTTCCTAACTCTTCATGGTCTCTCATTATGCTTTTTGGAATTCCATTTTGCATAAACTAAATACACCCAAATTTGTGTGTCAGACTCTGCTTTCAGGGAATTTCAAATTAAGATAATTTACTATGTTCCCAAAGGTGGGTAAAGCAGGAATCTGAGATTTCCAAAGAATCTCAAGAAATGGACTCTCGTCCCAAGTTGGATCTGGGCTTCAAGGAAGGACAGACCATCAAGTTGAGTATTGGAGTAAGTATGGTTTTTTAAAATTTTATTTTCTTCTGTTTCCATAAACTTGTGACATGTCTCTCTCCTTCTTTGTCTCTCCCTCTTTTTTTTCTTTTGTAGAACATTACAACCAAGAAAGGAGGTGCTTCCAAGCCCAGGACTACAGGGGCTGGGGGCCTAAGCTTACTCCCACCCCCACCTGGAGGCAAAGTCACTATTCCCCCACCATCCTCCTCAGTTGCCATCAGCAATCATGTCACCCCACCACCTATTCCAAAATCTAACCATGGAGGTAGTGACGCAGGTAAATCTAGTGCTTCTAACTTTGAGAAATGATATCTTATGTTTTAATTGGATAACACCTGTTTGTTAAGGAGAGGATTGAAGTTTTGCCATGAACTGGCTCTTGGTACTGACAAGGTGATTCTGGCAGCTTCTGGCGAGGAGTGAAAGCTTTTCTGGTTAACTGAGAGTCATGGCATCTGGTATGTTCTTTGGCAGAAACATATGGTTATTAAAAAGACTATTTCTTTTGTTTTTCCTTGGTTTGATGCTCGTAGGCCTGTGAATCAGATAGACCAAGATTTCTGTCATGGCTCTGCTACTTTATATTTGAATGTACTTGGTAAACATTAGTTAGGTTCTTTGAGTCTCAATTTCCTTATCTGCAAAATGGAGATGTAAAACTATCCCAGAATAGGGGGGTTAAATGATGTGACAGCACCTACCTAGCACAGTACTTGGAACATTAGTAGCCATTCAGTAAGTGCTGTTTCTTAATCCTTTCCATTTCTTCATAAGGACAATTGAGAGAAACGGAGACTATTTCTGGGTTTGTGTATATACTTTTATTCTTTCTTACTATCTGATGGGAAAAAGAATAAATATAGTTATATCTTCTCATTTGAAAAATGAGAACATTAGAACTGAGAGAGGAATTTTCCTAAGATTAGGGAACCAGATGTTAGAGTCTGGGAGTTTTAAGTTAACGTATTGGATGGTGCAGGTAAGTTGTTGAATTGATTACTCAGGGTAAGCATTCTCTTTGTGGAATTTTTGAGGTGAAAATGATATAGCTTACTTCTTTTGGTAAGTGTGGCCAGAAGGCACTGGAGGTAGTATATAAGATTTTTTTATGTTTTTAAATTAAACTTTTTATTTTGAGATAATGTAGATTCACATGCAGTTGCAAGAAATAGTACCAAGAGATCCTGTGTACCCTTTACCCAGTTTCCCTCAATGGTAATATTTTGTGAAACTATAGTCAAATATCACAACCAGGAAATTTACATTTATACCATCATCCAGTCTTACTCTGATTTCACCAGCTTTATGTGTTCTCATTTGTGTGTACGTCTGTTCTGTGCAGTTTTATTATGTGTAGGTTCATAGATCCACCATCATGGTCAGGCTGCAGAACAGTTTCACCATTACAAGGATCCTTTGTGTCCCCTTTTATAACCACACCCCGTCTCCCTCCCAGCCTTCTTTCCCCCATCCCTAACCCTTGGCAATCACTAATCTGTTCTTCATCTTTACAATTTTGTCAGTTCAGGAATTTTCTATAAATGGAATCCTACAGTATGTAACCTTTTGGGACTGGGTTTTTCCATTCAGTATAATTCTCTTGAGATTCATCCAAGTTGTTGTGTATATCAATAGTCTGTTCCCTTTTTTTAAATTTCAAAATACTAAGGAGGTAGAAATGTTTTTGTTATATGGATACCTTGTATAATGCTTAAGTCAGGGGTTTTAATGTTCCCATCACCAGAATAGTGTTCATTGTACCTCATAGTTAAGTTTTTACCTGCCATCCTCCCCTTTCTTGTTTTCCAATGTCCTTCACATCTTTGTGTGCCTTTGTTTGCCCATTGTTTAGCTCCCAATTATTAGAGAGTACATGTGGTATTTGTTTTTCCATTCCTGAGTTACTTGCTTAGGATAATGGTCTCTAGCTCCATCCAAGTTGCTACAAAAGACATTATTTCATTCCTTTTTTTTTTTAGCTGAGTAGGTCTGTTCCTTTTTATTGCTGAGTGTAAATGGTATGGCTATACCACAGTGTGTTTAACTGTCACCAATGGAAGAACATCTGATTATTTCCAGTTTTTGGTTATTATGAATGAAGCTGCTGTGACATTTGTATGCAGATTTTTGTACGAACATAAGTTTTCATTTCCAGGGTTTTTATTATGTTTCCTCTTGTCTTTTTTTCTTCTCTTACCTTGTATTCAGATATCCTTTTAGATTTGGATTCTCCTGCTCCTGTCACGACACCAGCACCAGCTCCAGTTTCTGCAAGCAATGACTTGTGGGGAGACTTTAGCACTGCATCCAGGTAATGGGTATAGTGTAACCAGCATATTCTCAGTTAGGGTATAGAAGATATGTGCAGTCAAATGAAATCTTGATCTGGGAATCCAGGGGATTTGCAGGTCACATAGAGGTTTTTGCAGGAGTTCCAGGGAAAGAAACAGTGCTGGGGATGGTGGGACAAGAAAGGATGAGGATTGAGTAGGATATTTCAGGCCTTGGCAAGTAGAATTGCTGTGAAGTATGGTTTCAGAAATTCTGGGCAGCAATTTCTTGGAAACTATTAAGTAAAGAATGGAGTAGTTAGTTATCCTAATATTGTATCTTTGGCTTTTTCTCTGTTTCCTGTCTTGCAGCTCTGTTCCAAACCAGGCACCACAGCCATCCAACTGGGTCCAGTTCTGAATAGCATTGGCAGGACATTAAGGACAGACTTGAGGAATAAAAATGGCCTGAGGGCACCAATGTGTACGGGAAGTTAGGAACCCCTTCCCTCCCCAGAACCAAAATGACTGGACAATCTTTTTCATAGCTTCTCCATTGCGTTCAAGCTGGTTTATGCCACTGCCCTGTATTGTTATTTGTTGTACAGCCAAGAAAGTATCTGTTATCTCCTGCTTACTGCCAAGGTAGGGGAATAGTGGATCTTATCATACTTGTGGCTGACTATGCAGGGCTCAAAAGGCCAGTGTTTATTTGAGGGGGAATGACCTCTAACATCTGTAAATTTTTTCTCCATCTCTTAAATTCTTTAACTTCAGAATCATCTCATGACCCTTGTGTGCCTCTTTGTGAAACCCTAGTTAGCAATTTCATGGGGAACAAAAACCTTGAAACTTCCTTCTCCACTAACCCAAGACTCTAAAAATGGACAGGCTGACCTCAGTGTTTACAAATTCAGAATTCTGATAGGGTAGGTCTGGAGAAAGACTTGTTTCCTGGGTCTCTACTATATAGCCTCCTTTAGGCTTATCCTGTTCAGTGAACATCCAGTGCTGGGTGCAGCTCCATCACCCTCTTGTGTGTTTACATGTCTCTTCCTATGATAAGAGGGTTGTGTTGGTGGCACCTTCACTATTCCTTTCTGTTTGTTGAATAGTGCAACATCTTTGACCAGTGGGTGTCTCTGCCATGAAAAGGTTCAAGAGACTGTGCTTTCCAAGTTATATCCTACAGATGTATTTAATTTCTTACAGCTCCATCTAGTCACTTTTGGCATTTGAAACACAGCATTAATTTGTATTTGCCCTGTTATTTGACCTAAAATGTTGAAGGGTTTTAGAGTTTTTAACCTGATTTGTAGAGCAGAGAGGTTAAAAGCACTTAAGTCTTGTTCAGTACCCACATTGCCTTGCTGCCTGGGTATCTGGCCCTTTTCCACAAACATTTCTTTTTCAGTCCATCTAGCTATTCAATAGAAAGCTGCTATTACATATATTGTCATTTATGAAGGAAGTTGGAGAGTCACAGTTTTACCTGTGATGGGTTTTGCCCAAGGCTTTGATCCCCATCACCCAGGGTATCTCAAAAGCAAGTGGCTCTCCCACTATTTTCCTTTCCCTCTGCTCCGCCATTCCTTATACAATGCTGTGAAGAGAGTTCCACTTCTCAGATGAATGAGTACTATCTATTTTGTTTGTTAATGGGTAATTTTGAGGATGAAATGGGAGGATGTAATTTTGCCCCTTAGCACATATTTGGATGTGTACACTCTGGCTGAAGTACAGAAGTACTTTGTGTTTAGTTTCAAAATATATTATTCTCTAGGATTTCCTTCTTAACTTTTTCTAATTTTGGGTCCATTGTTTTTCATTGCCTCCTCTTCCAGGCAGCTCTATTCTTGCAGAGCCATGGCAGGACATTTTAAATTTCCAATCGAAAACACTAAAAAGAAAGTCTACAGAATCACTAGTGACTAAATACTGAGAACCTATTTTCTCAATCTTCTTCCATGTTGTGTTCTTTGTATTCTCAAGATGATAATATATTATGTATTTGATTCCTGAAAAATTGAAAATGTTTAAGATATATGTATATAAAGCGTACGCTGTATTGGTGCAATAATGGTAATTAAAATATGGAAAAAGTTGGTGTCTCTTTTATCCTTTAATTTACTTATCTGATTATCTTTTTAATTTAATTGATTAAACATAAATGTGCCACTAGATAATAAAAGGATATTTGTATCTGTTACTCTTTTTTTAAAAAAATAGAGCTTTTAAGAAGTTGAGACCAGACCTCTGTGCTCATAATTTTAAACCAATAGTGCACCATTTATATATAATACATGGTCATTGTTTATTTGCTGGTACAGTTAATTTAATTTGCTTCAAATTATCTTCATAATCTAGGCTACCTCTCACATCCCTGAACTGTAATCAGCAGAAATGAAAGGGATCAACGTAAGAGGTGGAGCTAAGGTCAGAGTCATAGACTTTGTAAACTATAAAAGATCCTGAAGATCTTGTTTAGTGATTGTCACAGAAGATAAATCAGCATAATATGGGTACACTAGACCTGCCTCACAAGAAATGCTAAAGCAAGGTCTTCAAGCTGAAATCAAAAGCTGCTAATTAGTAATATGAAAACTTCCAAAAGTATAAAACTCACTGGTAAAAGTTAAAAGACAAAAGTGTTAAAAATTTAAAACTCTAGCTACAATTAACTTGTTAATGGATATACACTATAAAAAGATGTAAGCTGTGATACTAAAAATGTGTGTGGGTGGGGAGGAAAAGTGCAGAGTTTTTGTACATGATTAAAGTTATCAGCTTAAAATAGACTTATAAGATGCTTTATGTAAGTCTGTGGTAACTACAAAGCAAAAGAACCTATAGTAGATACATAAAAGATAAATCAGAGGACTGCAGAAAATCATCAAATCACAAAGGAAGAAAGCAAGAGAGGAAGAAAGGTGCAAAGGACCTACAAAACAGTTAACAAAATGGCAGTAATAAGTCCTTACTTGTCAATAATTTGAGCGAAAAATGGATTACATATCCCAATCAAAAGACATAGGATGGCTGAATGGATTTAAAAAAACAAACAAACAAAACAAAAACCCAAGATTCAAATATATTCTGCTTGCAAGAGACTCACTTCACCTTTAAGGACATATATAGACTGAAAGTGAGGTTTGGAAAAAGATGTTCCGTGCAAATGGAAACCGAAAGAGAGCAGGGGTAGCTATACAGTAGTCACCCCCCCCCAAGGTTTCACTTTCTATAATTTCAGTTACATGTGGTCAACCTCAGTCTGAAAATATTAAATGGAAAATTCCAGAAATAATTTACAAGTTTTAAAATGCACACCGTCTGAGTAGCGTAATGATTTTTGCGCCATCCCACTCCACCCTGCCTGGGATGTGAATCATCCCTTTGTCTGGATCTGCCTGGGATGTGAATCATCCCTTTGTCTGGTGTATCCATACTGTATTCGCTACCCACCCATTAGTCATGTAGTAGCCCTGTCAGTTATTAGATTGACTGTTGCAGTATTATAGAGCTTGTGTTCAAGTAACTCTTATTTTACTTAATAATGGCCCCAAAGCACAACAGTAGTGATGCTGGCATATTGTTATAATTGTTCTATTTTATTATTAGCTAGTGTTGTCAATCTGTTGCTGTGCCTCATCCTCATTTATAGATTAAATGTTATAGGTAGGTATGTATAGGAAATACCATAGTGTGTATAGGACCCAGTACTATTTGTGGTTTTAGGCATACATGGGGGTAGGAGTGGGGTGGGGTGTGTCTTGTAATGTATTCCTGCAGACAAGGGGGGAATATTGTATTTATTTTAGACAAAATAGACTTTAAGGCAAAAGCTGTAACAAGAGACAAGGTTATTATATAAATGTCAAAGAGTTCAATTCATCAAGAGAATATAACAATTATAAATATATATACATCCAATATCAGAGCACTGAAATACATAAAGCAACTATTAACAGATTTGAAGGGAGAAATAGCAATATTATAATAGTAGGGGACTTCAATACCCCACTTTCAACAATGGATAGATCAGACAGAAAATCATTAAGGAAACATTGGACTTGAACAGCACTTTTGACAAAATGGGCCTAACAGATATATACATAACATTTATCCAACAGCAGCAGAATACACATTTTTCTGAAGTGCACATAGAACATTCTCCAGGATAGTTATTTGGCCCCAAAATAAGTCTTACCAAATTTAAAAAGATTGAAATTATGTTGAGTATCTTTTCCGACTACAATGGTATGAAACTAGAAGTCAATAACAGGAAGAAAACTAGAAAAATTCAGAAATACATGGAAATTAAAAATGTCACTAAAAACCAAGTCAAAGAATCAAAAAAAGAAAAAAAATATCTTGAGACAGACAAAAATGGAAACACAACATACCAAAACTTATGGGATGCAGCCAAAGGAGTTTAAGGTGGAAGTTTATAGCGATAAATGTTTACATTAAGAAAAAAGATCTCAAATAACCTAATGTTACACCTCAAGGAACTAGGAAAAAGAACAGGCTAACCCCAAAGTTAGGAGAAGGAAGGAAATAAAGATCAGAGCAGAAATAAATGAAATAGGTACCAGAAAAATAATAGAAAAGATAAACGAAACTAAGAGTTGGTTTTTTTGAAAAGATAAAGTTGATAAACTTTGTTACACTAATAGAAAAGACTCACTCAAAAACAAATGAAATAAGAGACATTATAATTGATACCATAGAAATACAAAGGATCATGATACTACTCTGAACAATTACATGCCGAAATATTGGATAACCCAGAAGAAGTGAATAAGTTCCTAGAAACATAAAACCTAAGACTGAATCATGAGGGAATAGATAATCTAAACAGACCAATAATGAATAAAGAGTTGAATCAACAATCAGAAATCTCCCATCAAAGAAAAGCCTAGGACATGATGGCTTCATGGCTGAGTTTCACCAAACATTTAAAGAACTGATACCAATCCTCCTCAAACTCTTTCAAAAAATTGAAGAGGAGGGAATACTTCCAAATTCACTTTATGAGATCAGCATTACCCTGACACCAAAACCAGAGAAGGTCACTACAAGAAAAGAAATTAACATACCAATATCCCTGATGAACACAGATACAAAGTCCTCAAGAAAATACTAGCAAACTGAATTCAAGAGCACATTAAAGGAATCATACACCATAATCAAATGATGTTTATCCCTAGGATGCAAGGATGGCTCAATGCATGTAAATCAATAAATAGTCAACAAATTAGGTATTGAAGGAACTTACCTCAACACAATAAAGACCATATATTGATATCATAAGTCCAGAGCTAACATCATTATTAATGGTGAAAAATTGAAAGCTTTTCCTCTAAGATCAGGAATAAGAAAAAGTTGCCCAATCTTACCACTTCTATTCAACATGTTATTGGAAGTGTTAGCCAGAGAAATGAGGCAAGAAAAAGAAATCCCCGGCCCTCCACTTGGAAAGGAAGAAATAAAATTGTCTCTATTTGCAGAAGATATGAACTTATATACAGAAAACCCTAAAGATGCCACCAAAAAAGCTGTTAGAATGTTAGAACTAAATAAATTCAGTAAAGTTACAGGATATAAAATCAACAAAATTAGCATTTCTATACATTAATAATGACCTATCTGAAAAAGAAATCAAGAAAAAATGTACTTTAGCATCAAAAAGAATAAAATGCTTGGGAATAAATGTAAACAAGGAAGTGAAAGATCTGTATGCTGAAAACTGTTAAATAGTGATGAAAGAATTTGAAGAAGACACAAATAAATGGAAAGATATGCCATATTCATGGATTGGAAGAATTAGTATTGTCAAATGTCCACGCTACCCAAGGCAATCTACAAACTCAATGCAATCCCTATAAAATACCTATGACATTTTCCACAGAAATAGAAAAAGAATTCTAAAAGTTGTATGGAACTACAAAAGACCCTGAATAACCAAAGAAATCTTAAGAACAAAGCTGGAGGCATCACACTTCCTGATTTCAAATGTATTACAAAACTACAGTACTTAAAACAAGTATTGCATAGAAACAGACATAAACCAATGGAACAGAATAGACAGTGCATAGATAAACCCATGCATATAGTTAACTAATATTTAACAAAGTCACCAAGAATACATGATGGAAAAAGTATAGACTTTAGCAAATGGTATTGGGAAAATTGGATATGTACAAGCAAAATAATGAAATTGGACCCTTCTCTTACACTATACATTAAAGCCAGTAAAAAATATATTAGAAACTTAAACATAAGGCCTGAAATTGTAAAACTCCTAGAAGAAACCATAGGGGAAAAACTTCTTGATGTTGGTCTTGGTGTTGGTTTTTTGAATTTTACACCAAAAGCACAGGTAACAAAAGCAAAAATAAATGACTACATCAAACTAAAAAGTTTCTGCATGATACTGGAAACAATCAAAACAACGAAAAGGCAACCTATGGATTGGGAAAAAATATTTGCAAATCATATATTCCATAAGGGGTTAATATCCAAACTATATAAGGAACTCATACAACTCAATAACAAAAAAATCATATAACCTGATTAAGAAATGGGGAAAGGTCCTGTGTTACATAGCTTTGAAATGATTCCAAACACTTACATGATTTGATATGAATGACATGTTTTACTGTGATAAAAACATGGAGTGTATTTCCTCTCTCCATGAGAATGTTATGTCACACCTTATCAGACCATGTACAGGAGTTGCTGGTTTTGACTTCTGGACTCCAAAACACATATAAACCTGAGCTTTTCACAGATAGATTGAGAGCTTAGACTGTGGCAGGGCTATTCTCTGACAGCTTCTGCTTCAAAGACCAAGTGTTCAGGTTGTGGCAGGGTTACTCTCTGTCAGCCTTCAAGCTATTCTCCGAAATCTTGGCACCACTTGCTTAGAGGGCCCTTGCATGTTATCACGCATCTCCATTGTGTTGATCAAAGCATCTCTCCTGAGAAACTTTCCTAGAAAGCTACACTTCAAAGTTCAATTAGACTTTGCATCCACAGAGGCCTACTTCCGTCTTAATTGAACTAGCTAGACTTTAACAATTGGACTCTACACAAAGTTGGAACTCACTATGTGATTAATGTACTTCACTTATCAAGTGTATTCCCTGTGAGATTTATTCTCATTATTCTCCCCCACTTTAAGCAGAGTGAAAAAGAAGGGAAAAAAACCCCTTTGTATGGAAAAAACTGTGATTTTTGAAATCATACTTTATCTTATTTTAACCATACAAAACAACCGTAATAGACATTTTTCCAAAGAATACTTACAAATGGCTAACAGGTATATGAAAAGATACTCAACATCACTAATCATTAGGGAAATGCATATCAAAACCACAATGAGGTATCTACACCTGTTAGAGTGGCTATTTATTATGAAAAACATCAAAACATAACAAGCATTGCCGAGGATGTGAAGAAAAGGGAGCCCTTGTACACTGTTGATGGGAAAGTAATTTAGTACAGCCATTATGGATGTTCCTGAAAAAATTATAAAGTTATTTTTTTAAAATTTAAATTTAGTAAAAACTACCATGTAATGTAGCAATCCCACTTCTGGTGATATTTCCAAAGAAGATAAAATCATTATCTTGAAGAGATATCCACACTCCTATGTTCACTGAAGCACTATTCACCATAGCCAAGATATGAAAACAGCCAAAGTGTCCATTGACAGATGAATGGATACAGAAAATGCACCTGTGTATACAACGGAATATTAGTCACATACAGCAACATGTATAAACCTTGAAGATATAATACTATGCTGAATGAAATAAGCCAGACACAAAAAGACATACTACATGATCTCACTTATATCAGAAATCTAAAAAAAGGTTGAACTCATAGAAACAGAGTAGAATGGTGGTCACCATAGGCTGAGGAGTGGGGGAAGAGAGGAGAAAGTGGTCGAAGGGTACAGACTTTCAGCTATAAGATGAGTAAGTGCTAGAGACCTAATGTATAGCATTATAGTTAATAATAATGTATACTTGAAATCTGCTAAGAGAGTAGATCTCAAGTGTTCTCATCACACACAAGAAAAGATAACTATGTGAGGTAATGGATATGTTAATGAGCCTAATGGTGGTAATTATTTCACAATATATACATATATTAAAACATCATATTGTATACCCTAACCATATACAATTGTTATTTGTCAATAATACCTCAATAAAGGTGGAAAAAATTATATATAAAAATATATGTATTTTAAAAAAGTAACACATACTGCTTTCTCCAGAGATTCTGATATACCTTCCCCCTTTGTCCCCTATAATAGGTCTTAGGTGATTTCTCAGACTGTGTCCTTTCTTGCCATGACTGAGATTCTGAGGCACTGCCATTGACAGTAGTGTATAGTAGTATATCTTAAATCTCAGGTTTTTGTTTGGGAAAAAATGTGAGCAATCACTTTTCTAGATCAACCTCTCTCAATTATACTTAATACTACCTTTGCTGTTATAATGTGAGCCTGAATTATTCCTCACTTTCTCTATTCTGATATCCTGCCTCAGGCTTTCTTAGTTCCAATTCAGCTTACATGTTGCCACCAGAATAATCTTCCTGAAACAAAGCTCTCATGTCCTTTACTCTCCTACACATTGCCTTTAATAATCCTTCTTTGCTTACAGAATAAAGTACAAAATATCATTCCATCTTCAACTGTTTTCCCTTTGACTCACGATGCGCTCCAACAAACTAGAGCACTACTAGTCATTCTTCATATATCACAGTATTGAATGCTTGCTAATACTATACCTTCCTATTGACATCCTTTCCATTGAATAAGGCTAGCTCAAATACTATTAATACTTCAGGAAATGTTTACCTATCCTTCTGCTCTGAAAGATGATCTCCCTCATTTGGTCTGGGTTGCTGTTGAAATTCTCTTCCTTATGAATTTTGAGCTCTTTGAATATAAGGAAAGGACCATGTCTTCATTTTTATCTACTTACAGTACTTCCCATACAGCTTTCTGGAGAGTAGATGCTCATTAAGTACTTGTAGAATTAACAGTGATTTCAGTAAAGAGGGAATAGAAATCAGTAAGTTGAGTGGTTTTTTCCCCCCTTTCTTCTACTCATTCTCATTTGGGTTGCTCCTAGCTACATGACTTAAGTATTCCTTAAATGCTTTGTCATAGTTGCAGAAAATCTCATTTCTGTGCTCCACAGCCAGTCAATGTGAGAAAGCCAAGTAAGCAGAGACAAAGACAAATTTTACTTTGGTACATAGATCCTTTGGCCTTGGTAAGGAATGCTGGTATCATGTAGTATAGTTGTTGATAAATTTAGTCGCTTACTATCTTGTTTTAACTATAGCTGGTTAAGATTACATTGAACTTTGCTCATGTTTTAGTTTTTTGGTAGCCTTTTCAAAAACCATTTCTTATTGCTCCTTGTAGAGATCTTTCACCTCCTTGGTTAAGAATATTCCCAGGTATTTTCTTTTCTTTGTAGCTATGTGCATAGGGTTGAGTCTTTGATTTGACTCTCGGCTTGACTGTTAATTGGTATACAGAAATGCTACTATTTTATGTACATTGATTTTTTTATCCTGAGACTTTGCTGAATTTATTTATTGATTCCAGGAGACTCTTGGTGGAATCTTTGGGGTTTTCTAGATACAGGATCATATTGTCAGCAAAAAGCAATAGTTTGACCTCCTCTTTCCCAATTTGGATACATTTTATTTCTTTCTCTTGCTTGATTGCTCTGGCTAGGACTTCCTGCATTATGTTGAATAGAAGTGGTGACAGTGGGCATCCTTGTCTTGTTCCAGTTCTTAGGGGGAATGCTTTCAACTTTTCCCCATTCAGTATGATGTTGGCTGTGGGTTTGTTATATATGGTTTTTATAATTCTGAGATATGTTCCCTCTCTGCCTAGGTTATTTTTTTTTTATTTTATATTTTTTTACTTTTTTATTACATTTTTAATTTTTTTTCTTTTTTCTTTTCTTTTTTACCACTCTTCTATAGCTGTATATCTGCTTAGGTTCTTGAGGGTTTTTTTTTTATCATGAAAAGGTGCTGGGTTTTGCCAAATGCTTTTTCTGCATCTATTGAGATGATCATATGGTCTTTGTTTTTGCTTCTGTTTATGTGGTGAATCACATTTACTGATTTACATATGTTGAACCATCCTTGTATCCCTGAGATGAAGCCTACTTGGTCCTGATGGATTAATTTTTTTGATGTGCTGTTGAATTCTGTTTAGTAGTATTTTATTGAGATTTTTTCCATCTATATTCATGAGGGATATTGGTCTGTAGTTTTCTTTTTTCTTTGTGTTCTTTCCTGGTTTTGGTATCAAGGTGATAACAGGCTTCATAGAATGAGTTGGGGAGGATTTCCTCTTTCTCAATATTATGGAATAATTTATGTATTATGGGTGCCAAGTCTTCTTTGTAGGTCTGATGGAATTTGGCTGTGAATCCATCTAGTCCAGGGCTTTTTTTTAGTTGGGAGGCTTTTTATTACAGTTTGGACCTCACTGTTCATTATTGGTCTGTTTAGGAGTTCTATTTCGTCCTGGTTGAGTCTTGGGAGGTTGTGTGTTTCCAGGAACATGTCCATTTCCTCTATGTCCTCTAGTTTATGCATGTAGAGATTTATGTAGTATTCATGGATGATGTTTTGTATTTATGCAGTTATCAGTTGTAATGTCACCTTTTTCATTTCTGATTGAGCTTATTTGAGTTCTTTCTCTTCTGCTCTTGGTTAATCTACCAAGAAGTCTGTTGATATTGTTTATCTTTTCAAAGAACCAACTTTTTGTTTCATTGATCATTTGTATTGTCTTTGTTTTCCAATTCATTTAGTTCTGCTCTGACCTTCATTATTTCTTTTCTTCTGGCTTCGGGTTTGGTTTGTTCTTCCTTTTCTAGCTCCTTGAGATGTGATATTAGGTTGTTAATTTGTAGTCTCTCTCTCTTTTTGATGTAGGCATTTAAGGCTATGAATTTTCCCCTGAGGAATGCTTTTGCTGTGTCTTATAGATATTGATAGCTTTTGTCCTCTTTTTTGTTCAGGTTAAAGAATTTTTTGATTTCCATCTTAGTTTTATTCTTGACCCAATAATCATTCAGCAGCAGGTTGTTTAATTTCCATGACTTTGCATAAGTTTGAGTGTTTCTCTTGCAATTGGTTTGTTGTGGTCTGAGAAGAGACACAGCACAATTTTGATTTTTTCAAATTTGTTGTGGCTAGTTTTGTTGGCCTAAGATATGATCAGTCTTGGAGAATGTCTCATGTGATGCTGAGAAGAATGTGTATTCTGTGGTTTTGGGGTAGAATGTTCTTTAAATGTCTATTAGGTGAATTTGATTTAGAGTTTGGTTTAAGTCCATTGTTGCTTTATTTATTTTCTGCTTTGATGATTTGTCTAGCTCTGGCAGTGGGGGTTGAGGTCCCCAGCAATTACAATGGTGCTATTTATTTCTTTGCTTAGCTCTATTAAAATTTTCTTTTTTCTTTTTTTTTCCCAATAGTAAACTTTATTCTTCCGTTACGTGGCAGACCCAAGCCACCTCCGCGGACTCTGCGCTGCTTGGCCTCAGCCAGTGAGGGTGGAGGTGGTGGGGGGCCTGCCCCAAGACTGTCTCTTCTTGTGAGCACCACAAATGCTCCCCATCTCTGGCCCTCATGGTAACCCCCTTCAGACTCCCTAAGGAAGACTGTGCTGATAAGCTCACCCAACCCAGCTTTTCAAGGTACTGTGGTAGGCAGCGCAGGCTAGGGTTAGGAGACCAATAAAGAGAGGTCATTAAGCCCTTTACAGTATCCGAGGATTTTGTAAAAATGCCCTTGAGGTAGAGAACCTGTAGGCAAGCTCAGAGCAAAGCACCCTGAACAAGCCACGAAGATTGCTGCTCCCTGGCTCCTTTCTGCTTCAGTGGTAGATAAGGCCCGGGAAAGTGTTTTCCTGCAGCTTTGAGTGATTCTGACCAAGGAAGCCCCCAAACCAGCCAGGCTCTGAGGGGCTGTCCAAGGCACAACTGGAACCCCTCACAAAGGCCGTGTCTTTCCGAAACTTCATGCTAGTGGGCGGCTGGCGGAGCAGTGACTCCCTCTGGTCCTGGGGTAGAGGTTCATCATAGATGGTGGAGATGAGCCCCAAACCAGTTCCACGGGGCCTCTTCTGTTGGCCAAATGGCTGCAGCTTCTCTCTATGGTACTCCAATCCATGTTTGCATCTGGGGTGCTGGCCATCACCATCCAGGGCCTCAGGCACCCCCGAGCACCTGCTGCTCAGGCCCTGGCCCTCTGCCCAGCCCTGTCACTCCATCACCTTCTGCCCAATGCCCTTGGTGTGGTGCCCAAAGTGCCCACCTGGCGTCTGATCACAGACCCGTCTTCTTGGCCATCGCGGAGTCTCCGTTCCAGACGCATTTGGACAGAGTCTCGGGCATCCTTGTCTCCACCATCTCTGTCGTAGTACACGCTCATGTCCACGTCCCAGTCATCAGCTGTCTGTTCATCAAAGTCGCCTTCTTCCTCCTGCCAGAACTGAGCGTTGGTGTAGAACACCAGGCCAGAGTCGCCCTTCTCCCACTTGAGCTCGATCTCCTCCTCGAAGAGGCGTTCAGTGGTCCGCTCCTGCTTGGTCACATCCTCGTGCAGTGCTTCATGCCGCTCCCACTCCTCACCTTGGTCATCGTCGTCATCTGAGTGAGACTCTTCTTCCTCCTCCTTTCCTCCTTCCTCCTCAGGCTCTCCATAGGGACTGGCTGGTATATCTGCCAGGCCGGTGCCCTGGGGAATTTCCTCACCCTCTGCTGTGTACACGAGCTCTTCTTGCTCCACAGTCTCTGAGTCCACGTACTTGAAGGGCACATTGCCGTAGCGCCGGGAGGAACCTGCCTTGGGGAACTGGAGTTGCAGCTGGGTGAGGATTCGAGGGGGTAGACGTCAGGCCTGAATTAACCCCAGAAAGACGCGCAGGGGAGTCCCAACATTCCCATTGGGCATCAGCCCCGGGGGGTTCAACTCCGGCAGTTGCCTCAGGTCGGCCAGTGTAAAGGCTTCATTCTCAGCCTTCCGACCCTGCAGCTCCTTCCGGGTCTTAAAGGGAAAGGAGCCCAAACCTGATGCTTCAGTAGGTAGTCGGAGTCTGCGGATGAGACAGCGACCCGGCAGCCAAGTCCCTTGAGAATCCAGCCACCGGCCGCCCGAGTACATGTGAAGAAACCTCTGGGCTTGAGCCAACCCCGGTACTGAGATGACGCAGCAGCACGTACGAGTCTGGATCGGAGGAGAGTCTCGCGTGGGGAGAGCCCAGGCATCAGTGGCCGAAGTCTGGGCGAGAAGCTGGCCCTCAGTAGCAGAGCCGGGAATGGCTTGGGGAGGGGCCCGCTCAGGCCGATGCCGGTAGTGGAAACAGAGGAAGCCACCGCCTCGCTGTTGCGGGAACTGGCTAAAGTAGCTCCGTAGCTGGGCCGAGCGCAACTCAGAGGGGATACCGCTCACTACCAGGTAAACTACCGCCTCCTCCTCCGCATCGCTGGGCCAAAATTTTCTTTATTTATCTGGGAGCTCCTGTGTTGGGCACACATATATTTAGGATTGTTATGTCTTCTTGTTGAATTGCTTCCTTCACCATTATATAATGATCCTCTTTGTCTTTACTTTGTTGGCTTGAAGTCGATTTTATCTGATACGAGAACGGCTACTCCTACTCTCTTTTTGATTTCCGTTTGTGTGGAGTATTTTTTCCCATCCTTTCATGTTGAGTCTGTGTGTGACCTTGTGGTTTACATGTATTTCCTGGAGACAGCAGATACTTGCATTGTGTTTTTTCATCCACTCAGCTAACCTATGTCTTTTGAGAGGAACATTCAGTCCGTTAATATTAATTGATAGCATTGATATGTGGGATGTTGGTCTGTTTATACTGTTGGGTAGTCCCTTTTTGCTTTGTTTTCCTTCTTTTTCTATTATTTTATAAGAGTTGTGAGTTTTGGGGGTTTTTAAAGGTGATTTTATGCTGATGAGTATCTGTTGTGCTGATTTGTGTATAATGCTGTTCAGAGTATTTCTTGCAGGGCAGGTCTGCTCATGGTAAATTCCCTCAGTGTTTGCTTGCTTGGAAAAGACTTAATTTCTCCATCAATTGTGAAAATTAGTTTTGCAGGATACAAAATTCTAGGCTGGCAGTGGTTCTGTTTAAGTCAATTGAAGATGGGGACCCAATCCCTTCTGGCTTGTAAGGTTTCCACTGAGAAGTTTGCAATTAGCCTGATGGGTTTTCCTTTGTAGGTTATTTGATACTTTTGTCTTGCAGCTTGCAGACTTCTCCTTCATTTTGACTTTGGCCAGGTTGATTACTATGTGTCTTGGTGATGAACTGTTTGCTATGAATCTTCCCAGTGTTTGATGTCCATCTTATATCTGTATGTCCAAATTTCTGGTGATATCAGGGAAGTTTTCCTCAAATAGTTTATGCATGCTTTTAGCTCTTTCTTCTTCTCCCTTAGGGATACTTATAATTTGAATGTTAGTTCACTTCACATAGTCCTATATCTCTCTCAGTGATTGCTTGGACTTTCATATACTCTTCTCTGCCTCTTTAAATGACTGAGTTATCTTGAAAGCCTTGTCTTCAAGCTCTAAGATTCTTTCTTCTACTTCGTTTAGCCTGTTATTATAGTTTTCTGCTGTGTTTTGAAATTCCCTAAATGAATCTTTTATTTCTTTAAGTTTTCTTATATCCTTCCCTATGTTGTCTGGACCTCTAGTGATTTTTTCATTTTTTTCATTGATTTATTGAAATAGTTTTTTGGCTTTTTGTTGGTTTTCAACTTTCTCTTCCATTCCATTCATCTTATTTGGCATCCATATTCTGAATTCCATTTCTGTCCTTTTGGCAATTTCCTTGTGTATGGAGTCCACTATTGTAGCTCCATTGTGTTCTCTTGGGGATGTAGAATTATTTTGGTTTTTCATGTTGCCAGTGTTCTTTTGCTGGTTTCTTCTCATCTGGCTGCTCTTCTCTCGGCTCTAGGTTAATAGGATTGCAGAGCACCTGTTATCCTTTGCTGGGGGCTCTCTCAAACCAAGTCCAGGAGTGATGGATGCTCAGAGCTGGGAGGTCCTAAGTGAAGTGTTGAACCTTTGGGAGGTTCTTCCAGCCCAGTGGTAATGATGGTATCTCAGTAGTGGGGTTTTGTGGTCTAGGCACAACTCCGCAGTTTCAAGGATGGAGTCACAGGCCCAGCAGTGGCCCTGGAGCTACAGGAGCAGAGCCTTGGCCTCGGGCACAGTGAGATCTTCAGAGCTGGCTTTGGGGATTTCAGGGGCAGAGCCACTCATGTGTTCCACCGGCATGGGGACTGCTGATTCCCAGTCATGCAGTCAGGAGTTTGTCTCAATGGCCCAAGGTCTGTGTAGGTGGCTTGGATCTGCTGGTTGGCTAAGGCTCTCCATTCACACCTAAGATCCACTGAGGCAGTCACCCCAGGTTTCCTAAGTGGTGCCTGGGGCATCTGGGGCTCCTTCCTGTTCAGCTCCTATGCCAGGTAGGAGGCATACTTGGTCCCCAGTCACAGGACATGACACAGGGGAATATCTGTTCCTTCCGCAGCCTGGCAAGAGTGATGCAAAGGCTACTCCTGGAAGGCTGGGTCCTTAGCAGAACTGACTCCATGTGCCAGAGTGATCAGGATGGTGTCAGTTGCAGAAACCTGGGATTGGCAGGCAACAGATCTCTGCTGCACCTGCTCTCTGGTGGAATGTCTCTGCACAGACTCTGAGCAGCTCCCCGATCAGCCCAGAGGTCTGAAGTGGAAGAGGGAGACCCTCACAGACCAAGTTGCCCATAACTTTTGTTTCTCTCCTAAAAAGCAATGTCCCCATGGGTTGCTTCTATCCTGCTGTCTTCACCTTTGAGGAAAGAAATTGCAGAGGATACAAGCAAATGGAAAAACATATCATGTTCATGGATAGGTAGAATCAACATTATTAAAATGTCCATATTACCTAAAGTGATTTACAAATTCAAAGCAATCCTCATCAAATTGCCAATGTCATACTTCACATATCTGGAAAAAATAATTCTACACTTCATTTGGAACTAGAAAAGATCCCAAATAGCCAAAGCAATCTTAAGCAAAAAGAACAAATTTGGAGGCATCACATTACTAGACTTTAAACTATAGCAACCAAAACAGCATGGTATTGGTACAAAAAGAGAGACAGACCAATGGAACAGAACAGAGAACCTAGATACAAAACAATCTACCTATAACCAACTGACCTTTGACAAAGCAGACAACAACAGAGGAAAAGAAGCCCGATTCAAGAAATGGTGCTAGGAAAACTGGGTAGCCACATGTAGAAGAATGAAACAGGAACCCTACCTCTCACCACTTACAAAAATTAATTCAAAATGACAAAAGACTTAAATGTGAGGCATGAAACAGTAAGAATTATAGAGGAAAATGTAGAAAAAATTCTTCTAGATATCAGCCTAGGCAAAGAATTTATGAAAAAGACGCCAATGGCAATCATGGCAACAACAAAATTTATAAGTGGGATTTGACCAAACTAAAAAGCATCTACACATCTAACGAAATAATCAACAGAGTAAATAGACAATTGTAGAATAGGAAAATATTCATAAGCTACACATCTAATAAATGGCTAACATCCAAAATTTCTAAAGAACTCAAGCAAATCATCAAGAAAAAACAAACAACTCTATTAAAAAGTTGGCAAAAGACATGAACAGAAGCTTCTCAAAAAGAAGAAAGACAAAATGGCCAACAAAAATATGAAAAAAATGCTCAACATCACTAATCACCAGGGAAATGCAAATTAAAACACAATGAGATATCACCTTACCCTAGTTAGAATTGGTTTTATTAAAAATTCCATAAACAATAGATACTGGCATGGATGCAGAAATAAAGGAATGCTTATACACAGTTAGTGGGACTGCAAATTAGTACAACTCTTATGGAAAACAATATGGAAATGCCTCAAAGAGCTAACAGTAGACCTACCATTTGATCCAACAATCCCACTATTGAGTATTTACCTGAAAGAAGACTTTTTATCAAAAAGATACCAGCATTCAAATGTTTATTGCAGCACAATTCACAATTGCAAAGATGTGGAATCAGCTCAAGTGCTCATCAATTCATGAGTGGATTAATGAAATGCGGTATATGTATAACATGGAATGCTACTTACCCATAAATACGATGAATTACTATCTTTTGCAATAATCTGGAGGGAACTGGAGACCGTTCTCCTAAGGGAAGTATCTCAAGAATGGAAAAACACACACCACATGTACTCACTATTAAATTGGAACTAACCGATGACCACTCATGTGCACAGAGGGAAGTAAAACTCAGTGGAAATCAACTGGGAGAAGGGGGTGGGAGGGAAAGGGCAAAATTCTACCTGATGGGTACAATGAAGACTATCTGGGTGATGAGCACACGTATAACCAGGACTCAAGCATTACAAAAGTGATCCATATAACCTAAAACATTTGTACCCCTTTAATATTTTGAAATAAAAAAGTCCAATTAAAAAAATTCTTTTATTGCCTCTTGACTGTACATGAAGAAAATATATAGATTTTGTGACTGTAGGACTCATACTCAAGACCTTGCCATCAATCACATATTCTATTGAGAAAGAAAGGAAAAAGAGAATTTTATTTACGTCAGATTTCTTAGCCTCAGGATGTATAGGCTTGTGATGGTTTTGACGGCAATTTTATGGTCTGGCTAAATTTCAGATTTTTTTCACGATTGTCATTTTCGGTCCTCCTTTGAAAGATATACGATACATGAGTGGTATTTTTCAAATATGCTCTGGTATACTTAAATTGCCTGCATTGGAGCCAGTGGTAAAATAATTGTCTGTTGTGACCTCATGTTCTGCCTCATCAATATAGGGATAGTGTCATCCCCTCAATTAAAAAATGCATTAATATCCAGTATGTATTTTTTGTTTGTTCTTCAGTATTTTCTTGGTTCTTATAATGTGTGTTCTGCCACTGCTCCTGTAATAGGAAAAAGTCACTGAAGCAATTTGTGTGGATGCTGCGTCTGGCTGCATATTAGCATGTGACCACTAGAGGGCATACGCCCTCTAGCAACTGGAGCACAATTTTAGGAGCTATTGCTCAATCTTCTCGTGACAGAAGAAGCATTTAAAAAGAGAAACAGGTATGACCAACCCATCTATGCCTATTTTGTTAAGAGTTTTTTTCATAAAAGTGTGCTGGATTTTGTAAGATGCTTTTTCTGCATCTATTGAGAGAATCATATGGTCTTTGTTCTTGCTTTTTTTTATATGGTGTATTACATTTATATATTTGTATATGTTGAACCACCCTTGCATCTCTGGCATAAAGCTCACCTGGTCATGATGAATTATTTTTTGGGTGTGCTGTTGAATTCGGTTTGCTAAGATTTTGTTGAGAATGTTTGCATCATTTTCATAAGGGATACCTCAAAAGTACTAAAGCCATATATGACAAACTCACAGCCAATATCATAATGAATGGGGAAAAATTGAAAGCAATGCTGCTTAGAACTGGAACCAAACAAGGTTGCCCACTATCTCCATTTCTATTCAACATAGTGCTGGAAGTCCTTGCCAGAGCAATCAGACAAGAGTGGGGAATTAAGGGTGTTGAAATGGGGGCAGAAGAGGTCAAACTCTCACTCTTTGCTGACAATATGATATTATATCTAGAAAATTCCAGGATTCAACCAAGAGACTCCTGGACTTGATAAATGAACTCAATAAAGTCTCAGGATACAAAATCAATGCACACAAATCAGTGGCATTCATATACGCCAATAATAGTCGGCGAAAAATCAAATCAAAAACACAAAACCTTTCACAATAGCATCAAAGAAAATTAAATATTCAAGAATATATTTAACCAAGGAGGTGAGAGACCTGTATAGGGAGAACTACAAAACACTGAGAAAAGAAACTGCAGAGATGTAAACAGATGGAAAACCCTACAATGCTCATGTATTGGCAGAATGAATATTGTTAAAATGTCCATACTACCTAAAACGATAGACAGAATTATTTTATTTATTTATTTTTTTTGAGACAGTCTCACTCTGTTGCCTGAGCTAGAGTGCCGTGGCATCAGCCTAACTCACAGCAACCTCAAACTCCTGGGCTCAAGTGATCCTCCTGCCTCAGCCTCCTGAGTAGCAGGGACTACAGGCATGTGCCACCATGCCTGGCTAATTTTTTCTATATATTTTTAGTTGATCAATTAATTTCTTTCTATTTTTAGTAGAGACGGGGTCTTGCTCAGGCTGGTTTCAAGCTCCTGACCTTGAGTGATCCTCCCGCCTGAGCCTCCCAGAGTGCTAGGATTACAGGCGTGAGCCACCAATAGACAGAATTAATACAATCTCTACCAAAATACCATCATCATTCTTTGCAAATATAGAAAAAATAATTCTATGCTTCATATGGAACCAGAGAAGACCTCATATAGCCAAAGCAATCTTAAGCAAAAAGAGCAAATTGGGGGACATCTGTCTACTAGACTTCAGTTTTACTACAATGCTATAGTAACTAAACAGCACGGCACTGGCACAAGAACAGAGATACAGACCTTTGGAACAGGACTGAGAACCCAGACATAAAACCATCCTCATATTGTCATCAAATCTTTGACAAACAGACAAAAACACACACTGGGGAAAAGAATCTTTATTCAATAAATGGTGCTGGGAAAATTGGATAAACACATGCAAAAGATTGAAACTGGATCCATACCTCTCACCTGTCACAAAATCCAACTCACAATGGATAACAGACTTAAATCTAAGGCATGAAACCTTAAGAATTCTAGAAGAAAATGTTGGGAAAACTCTTATAGACATTGGCCTAGACAAAGAATTTATGAAGAAGACTCCCAAAGCAATCACAGCAGCAATAAAAATAAACAAATTGGACCTGATCAAATTAAAAAGCTTCTGTGCAGCCAAGGAAACTGTCATTAGAGTGAACAGACAACCTACAGAACGGGAGAAAATATTTTCATGCTACACATCTGATAAAGGGCTGATAATAAGAATCTATATAGAACTTAAGAAAATTAACAAGAAAAAAATCAAACAAACCATTAAAAATAGGCAAAGGACATGAACAGAAACTTTTCAAAAGAAGACAGCATAATGGCCAGCAAACATATAAAAAAGTGCTCAACATCTCTAATCATAAGGGAAATGGAAATCAAAACCACATTGAGATATCACCTAACTCCAGTGAGAATGGCTTTTA
>CAUYRT010002561.1:0-21224 GCA_963574885.1 Lepilemur ruficaudatus
ATTTTTTTATATGTTTTTTGGCCATTATTCTGTCTTCTTTGGAAAAGTTTCTGTTCATCTCCTTTGCCCATTTATAAATGGGGTTTTTTGATTTTTTCTTGTTAATTCTTTTGAGTTCTAGGTAGATTCTTGTTATCAGACTTTTGTCGGAGGTGTAAAGAGCAAATATTTTCTCCCATTCTGTGGGTAGTCTATTTGCTCTAGTGATAGTTTCTTTAGCTGTGCAGAAGCTTTTTAATTTGATCAGGTCCCATTTGTTTATCTTTGTAGTTGCATTGATTGCTTTGGGGGTCTTCTTCAAGAATTCTTTGCCTAGACCGATGTCTGAGAGGGTCTTCCCAACATCCTCTTCTAGGATTCTTAGGGTTTCCTGCCTTAGTCTGGGCTTGTTTGAACCTGCCCTTCTTGAGGCTTGCCAGATACTTGAAGGGAATTGAGTCTTTGGTCACTGCAGCTGTATCAGCTGTATCAGCCCCAAGCCCAGTAATGCTGTGACTTTTGCAAATTTGCCTTTGAATTTCCCATTTCCACGTCCAGCTCTCTACTCGTCATCTCCATTTGGTGACCAATGGGTTCCTTGATATCAGTTTGTCCAAAACTAAACTGAGTTTTTCTTTTGTTTCATATTTGGATATATTTCTGAATATGAAAAGAAATCAAATAGCATTGGCTTAAACAAAATAAAAATTTTCTACCTCCAGAAAACATGGAGAGCCCAGAGCTGGTGTGTCTGCTCCACAGTAACCAGAGATGTAGGCACCTTCCATCTCGTTGTCCCTCCCATCTTCTTGCCCCTTGAAGATCAAACCATGGACAGCATCTCATGGTCCAAAATACTGAATCACCTCCAGCCACCCAAAATACTTCTTGGCCTTTGGAAGAAAGAAGAGAGGAAGAAATGTGAAAATTCCCCTCCTGTCCTGAAAGGACACATGCCAGAAATGTTACATGTTTTTGGGTCTGTGAGAGAGGCCTAATGCATTATTCCATGCCCAGGTTCTAAAGAATTTGAGCAAGAACTCAAAGGAGTTGCATATTGAAGCTAAAGTAAACCTTAATGGCATATACAGGACTGGTTGTATGAGTGTTGGTCAGGTGGTCATAGACAATATTAGACCTTCACCCCAGACCAGAGGCAGATCACCCCATAGAGGTGCACTGGTTATTTTTTCTGTGAGCATCATATTCCAAAAAGGAAAAAAGGTGAAGTTGAGCCATATATGCACAATCATTCTTTCCACACTTATAAACCAGTAGCCCTTCCTACCTGTTAAGGAGACAGAGAGAAGCCAGTACTGTGTTTAGGAGAAATCCTTCCTCATAGAAACCAGGAGCTAAAGCATTCATTTTCACACACAATACTATCCTCATCTTCTTAGCCAGAACTTGGTCACACAGTCACATTTGATTACAAGGAATCCCAGAGAATGTCATTTTTATTCAAGATGGTCTTGTGTCCAGCTAAAATTTAAAGATACTGTGCCTAAGGAAGAAGGAATAATAGCTGTTTATGGCATTACCTACAGTTTTGTCTACAGTCCTTCTTTCTCTTTGGCTACCTGAATCGCTTGTGTATATTTCTTATGCATACTCTATCCCCAAAAGACACAACCCCAAGGTACCATCCAATTACCCTATATGTTATTTATTCAAATTTCAGGATATCTTGAGACATGTAGTCCTCTTCATTAGGTATGGATATAAATCACTGTGATATAGTACCCGTAAGATAAAAAAAAAAAAAAGTCAACTGCCCACAACATACCCAATGTGGAAGAGGAGTAGGAACAGGGTAACTTTGAAAAGCCTCTGTTCAGGAGAGAGAGCAATGGAACACACTGTCTGTCCTGGGCTAGGGCAATTTAAGATCTTGTAGGGCAGAGACTATGTACCTGCTGTCCCACAGAGGATTCAAGCATTTGGTTTGTCTCTGCTTCTGTTCTCCCAGAGCACCTGCCTCCCCCTTGTATTTCCGGGCCCCTGATTGTATTCTGCAGGAAGTTTTCCCTTGTCCAGTATTACTGGCCACATCAGAGGTGAGCTTTGGGGAGTCCACTCTTTGGGGACACTGTACAAACTTTTCGGCCTCCTACCTGATGGTGCAGTTTCAAGATTCAGGGCTCTGGATGGTTGTAGGGGTTAACTGATAAAAGTGATTGGAGTGCAGGTATGTGACTTCTTTGGCAATACAATTCCCTGTAAAAATTAATGAGTGTCTGGGCCAATTGCCTCTAGGCAGTTTCTTGTGTGAGAATGCACACCTGAAGTTTTCGTCTGTACGTTGTGTTAAACCTGAAGACTGGGAACTTCTTTCTGTAGGTCTCTGTTCTGCCCAATCTTCTATCTCTAAACTTAATGACACTATCTTATACCCATCTAGAACACAGGTTAAGTTAGGAAAACAGCTCCTGTCACCCTATCACTTTCAGCTTGCTACCTTTATATGCCGGGATACTAACTAGTTCTATCACCTGCTCAAGATAGACTTTAACAGACGTGGTTTGTAACGTCATCTAGGACGCCCATGCAGGTGACATCCTTTACCCTGCCAGGTTCCAAATTACAGGCAGACCTTACTTACAACTCTACCTTAAATAACAGTCCCTGCCCTGTTGCTTCCCAGCCCCCTGTTCCCCACCCCTGCCTGTGTTTCTCCAGGGGCCCTAATGCCATCTGGAAGGTTGTATTTTACTTATAAGCTTGTTTATTTTCTGTTGGAATGGAAGCACCAAGAGGACTGAATTTTGTTTTGTTCAACTCTATAACCCCAGGCTGGGGAACCGCAGTCCCTGCTGGTGCCATGTGCTCCGTGACTATTTGTAGAACAATGCTCAGTCCTATTGAGTCACGGGTCCATGGGAAGGGAACAAAGAAGACTGCTCTTTTTCAACTCGATTGCTCTCTTAATCTATGGTTTCATCATACAGTAGTCAACAGGTTCAAGAAATCTCTGTTGTGTGTTTCTGAATCTCAGGATTATCATTCTTTCAGCAGACAGCACCTGCATTATTGTCATGGCGCCTGTGCTGTCTCTTTGTTGAAAAGGTATGAATGTATAGAGACAATGTTTTAATAAGTAAACTAGCACATGTTACTTTAAAAATCCTTCCTTTTTTCCAGAAGTTTATTATAGAGCTTCTTCTCTGTATTAGTTGTTATTAGGGATACAAACTATGAAGAAATATAAAACACAGCCCCTTTTCTTTAAGGCCAGTAGAACTCTGGATACTTAGGCTTGGAGGTAAATCAATGTGGGTCAGCGTAATGCATGCCTATTGAGGGGTGGGCGGGCAGAGGAGCAAACTGGAGGGAAAGATAACTCTTCAAAGGTGAGAAAACCAGTGCTAAAGTAGGCCATGGGCTGTGTTGTCCAAGAACCACAGCTGGCACCTAGAGCCCTCGTCCACTCTGACCCTGAGGCTCTTGACTCAACAACCAAACCGGTACAGTTCCTGGGCTGTTGGATGCTCCTAATTGCAACCACTGCACTCCCATACACATCTAGCTGTCATTTCACAAGGAATCTTACAGACTAATTTTACTCAGAATAAATAGTCATCATCAGGTCAGAAGTGACTTTTCCCCAGAGCATTACTACTTTAATGCATAAGCAAAGAACTATTGAAATTGGAAAATAATTTGACACTGAGAATGAGTTGCTAAAGGCAGGAAGGAAGAATTATTGGGGGAAGAGAATTTCTGAGCACTCCTAAAATTATACCAAGAAGCAGCTGCTTTCTCTGCTGTTAGTGAAGTGTGATTCCTCGTGCTTTGTGGAATGCCCGAGATATAGGGAATCCTGACCTGCCCATCCAAGTGCGTATGACGGCGTCCACTTCAGCGGAGTCTGGTGGCAATCTCTGATGGCCAAGGTGGTCCTCAAGCGTGCAGCCCCTGTATGTTCTCGTTTTATTTTAGGACAGAGTTTTACACATGGTGAATTGCAATTATCTGAGGAAAACTGATTTCTCCCCTCTCTGCAATTGATAACACATGGCCTTGATTAGAGACACTCAGGAGTGCCTTTTTTTAAATTCACACATCTTTCTGCACAAAAACTAATGGTCCATTGAGTCAGGATTCTGCATGTGATGGTGGCTGATGCCAGATGTTCCAGAGGAAAGCAGACAGCCCCCGTGATGGAGCTAACCATAAAAAACTCAAGCACAGGGAGAAATCCTTTCTGACCCCAGGTGGAGATCAATCACAGGTCTTGAAGCAAAAGCATCATTACTGTTGGCAAAATTTCATATTGGCAAATGCTGCTGCAAACACTATTTTCCCATACAAATTGAGCTAAATGCATTATGAACAGTTGGTAACTATTAACAGTTACTACACTTGCAACAGTGTTTAACAATTTTCCCAACTCCTACCATCTTAATAGACATGTTAATCACTGCCTAAACAAGGCAAATAGGGAGACATCTTAATTTGTCACTACGGATGGAGAAAGAGGAATACGTAAAATATAATGACAAAATAACACACATTAAAAGAGATGTTTTCTTAGATATTACAGTAACAAGAATCCCAGAATATTCAGGGAAAAATTTTCATAGTAAATTCAGAATATGGAAGAAACATATGCAGAAATGTATCTTTGTTACTTATGAAGTCAGAATTGGGAAGGGTGGTGGATCAGCTAAATGTTGTTCTATGTATTCTGTGTAAAAATACATAGAGTGTTTTTGAGTATTTTTTATAAAATTGACCTCTGTGCAGCCAGTGATGTTATAAAATATATTTACGAAAAAATGGTTACAGAAATGTGTTCACATGATTCAGTCCATGTTATCACACTATCTACACAAACACCTACACACATACTTCTGTACGCACGGTCCTGGAAGGATATCACAATATCAACAAAGGTTTCTTAGAATGGAAAAATTATATATTGCATTTTTCCTTCTTTTTTTGCGTGCAAAAAACATATTTCATTGTAATCTAGAAAATACACATTATTTCACAAAATAAATACCAATACTACAGTTGTTCCACGCAAAAACTCCATCCTAAAGATAGGCAGACACTCTCTTTAACAGTTCTCTTTAGAATAGTTAAAACAGGTTAGAATTTTCCAAGAGATCTTTAAGAAAATCCAAGAGAGAGAGAATAAAGGGGAAGAACAGCACAGAAAAGACAGAAAATATAAAAACAGTCAAGCTTTCAAAGTGCAGGTTTCGTGGCCCATGATGACGGCTTTCTAAGCTTGCAGACTGTGCTTCGGTCCCCATCCTGTCTGGAGCCCATTGCCTACGCCTTCTGATTCTCAGTTTTCTTATCTGGAAAATAGAGATAAAGGTCCCTTCCTCACGGACATTTGGTACAGATCAAACGAGATAATGCCCGTCAATTGCTGGCCCCCAGGCCCGGCACATGGCAAACTCTGAATCAATGGAGTCCACCGTGGTGTTGGTAGCAGTCAGAGTTCCCAGGGATTCTGTTCAGGAAACTTTTCTGACGACTGTTAATTAGCTACTTGCACGGTTATTGATTACTGCTTTTAGGGATGGGGACTTTGCATGAAATGTGTCATTAGCTACTCCTGAGCAGGGAGAGTTGACAGGAACAAGCGTCCTTACTCTGAGCAAACAGTCCTTGTGGAAGAGGCAGACATGTGTCACAGCCAGGGTCCCCACTGCGCACACTCACCCCTGCCACCGCGGGCAAATGGATTAGATCTCTGGCTGTACACAGAGCCGGGAGAGGGTCCAGGTGAGCGATGCGATCCCAGCAAGTGTGAAGACCAGAAACCTAAAACCCCATGAGAAACCCTAGAAAACACAGTTGGATCCTTGCTCACCACAGACGCTGCTGTGGTTACAGACAGGGAAAGCTGTTTGCTTGTTAACAGGGCCAGCCTAGCACGGCTTGTTATCTTTTCCTCCTTTCCTTTCTCTCTGTAAGCAGTCTGGAAACCTTCCCAGATGCTAATCTGTGTGTCTTTCCAGACAGCACCTCGGAGGCTGACGAAATGGGGGCGCTGTGAGGAAAACCTGAACCTGTTAACGGGTGGATTTTCTCTTTCCATGGGTGATTGGATTCCTCTGCGTCTGTTCAAAGGGTAGAGAAAAGACCCTGCCTGTTGCTCAGCCTCAGCAAACACACGAATCAAACACGTCTCCGTCTGCAGCCAGGCTACAGCTGCATGTCGGAGCCTGACTGAGAGCGGGTTCATTACAGGGACAGGGATTAGTTGGCAGCAGAGTTAAAGCATCGTTTTCTCTTCCCACCACTGCTCTCATTTTAACGCCTGTCCAGACGCTCGTCTCCAGCACGGAAGGAGGGAGGTGACGGATTCAGATGAGCCGGAGGAAGAGAGAAAGAAATGAATGGACGGGCCCAGGAGACACGGGCGTGAGGCACACGACACGTCGCCCTTGTTCTATGCAGTTCTATTTCTAGAACACGAGGAGGAGGGGTCTGATGGGAGAAACAGCGCCAAGATCAGAAACCTAGCATTTTGTCCCGGTGGTAGGGGCAGGCGGAAAAGCACAACTAGCTGCAAAAGCTCCCTTAGGCTTTTTCTTAAGTATGAAAAAGAAATGACTGTTGTAGGTGGGGAAAGTATTTGAATTTCCAAGCGAAAGATGCGTAGAGGTTGGAATCACACACCTGAAGAAGGATATAGGTAGGAGAAAGAAGAAACCTGGGCTGCTGATCTGTCCGCGAGTGGAGAGAAAGCAGAAGAGTTCGAGAAGCACGTTTATTGCATGCTCGACAGTGGATATGTGTCTTCGTTTCCGAGTTAGGCACCATCGTGGGTTAACTTTTATATCCTCCCTCAAAAGATAATTTGAAATGCCAACCCGGGGGCCTGTGAGTGGCACCTTATTGGAGACAGGGTTATTGCAGATGTAATCAAGTTAGGCTGCGGCCACACCGAGGGTGGGGTGGTCCCTGATGCAGTGTACCCGGCATCTCTGTAAGAAGATGAGAGGAGACAGACAGACACACAGGAAGGTGACCGTGTGACAACGGAGACAGAGTAAGGTAGCAAAAAATGCCGTGAAACAGTTGTAAGCCGAGGGATACCAAAGATTGCCCAGCCACCTGAAATCTGGGGACATGAGAGGAAGGGGTCTACTCAAAATCTCAGGAGGAGCACGACCCCGCCCACACCTCGATCTTGGACTCCCAGCCTCCAGGACTGGGGGAGAAGACGTGTCTGCTGTTTCAAGCCCGCAATCTGTGGTTCCTGGTTATGGCAGCCCTTGGAAGGCAACACAGGCACTGAAGGCAGTGGGAAAAGAATGGAACGCAGTTTTTACCCTTAATCTGCAACACGGCTAGAGAGATTATCCAGCCTGTGGGTGCTAGAAACAATACTCGACAGCTGTCGAAAGGTGGAAGAGGTCACTGTTGGTGATATTAAGGTCGTTGATGACGTTTCATGCTAAAATTTCTGACCGAGGCCTCGCTATACTTACGTCATTTTACTTACAGATTTAGAGTATTTTGAAGCTGAAATGCACGTTAAGAGAGTGTCCAGGGCTTGCAAACTGTGTGCTGCGGGTCGTATTTCTGAGGAGTTGCTCCGGCCCCACCCTCACCCCTGCCACCTGCCTCCGCCATCCCTGGGCCTCTGTCCCTGGGAGCAGCCCTCTTTAACCAGTCCCATAAACAGGGGCTTTCACCTTTGGGGCACTCGCCATTTTAGTGCTGGTCCTTTAACATGAAAGGGCACGTGCTGGCCTTCGTCCTTGTCCCTGAGAGCAGTGACTTCCTGTGTTTGTGTGGGAATCGCCAATCTGTTTGTTTGTGTGCTACGCAATCATGATGTGTCTTTGCCATTAATATCCTGTTTTACCACGAGTTTTATATATATATATACACAAACTTAATTCTGATGGCTTTCAGCAAAAAATGAATTTCTTGGGAGAATTTGGGTAGCTTGAAGGATCCTGTGAAAGACACAAGACTGAGGATTGTAAAATGGACAGAATCAGAAGCCAGGTAGTAAAAATGCCGTCCCATGAGACAGGCATTGGAGACAGCACAGCCATCACCATGAAAACTCATGTGACAGGTTGGGCCACTTGGCTGCTCTTAGGCTGGACAGCTCCCTGCACCACTGCATTCCTGCCTCTATTGTCCTGGAGGCCAGAGACGGTGGCGCCAACTCTGCCAGCGGGGCCAGCTCTGCAGCCTTCACCCTGTTGACTGTTTCCTGAGGAAGGTGTCTGAGCGGCTGGGCCTGGCCAGAAGGTGGCCTCTGGTCCTTGCTGAACTCCAAGGGAGTGGAAAATGCAGTGCCACTCGTCCAGGTAGGCACGAGCAAAGTGGGATGCTGACCAGCACTCTTTACCTTATTTTTCATAAATGCGATCAGCGCTCACCAGCCCAGGAGCTCATCACCAGAGCTCTGCAAGGGGTATCTGTACCAGATTTTCCAATAAAATTTTATTCAGAAATTGACTTTGAAACCCAATGTTCCTGTTCACTTGGCTCAATCTGCAGAATGAAAAAGTGTTGTGGATGTTGAGTGACTCGCTCCAGGTCATGCAGCTCATTGGTGTGAACCCAAAGTTCAGCCTAGAGTCCCTCCCGCTCCCCGGGAGCAGCACCTCAGAGTCCCACCTGACACGGGAGTGCACGCATTGGGGGAGGAGGAGCCCAGGCTAACAGCCGTGGTGAGGAAAAAGCCCATGAAATGCCTGATGGTTTTCAGAGACAAATATAAATACCTGACCAAGGGTCACAAATGAAACATTTATCTTAGATAACAATAGCGGTCTCGGTCTCTTGCCTCATGGGTTTGATGTCAGCTTGTCCCCCTAAACTCTAAGGTGGGCATACATGGAGAGACATTTGAGATGGGTTCAGACCCTTATTACCTGATTGGGGGCCCTTCCAGGGGTGAGTGGTGAGAAATTGCCTAAAGACATGTGCCTTGGGGACAGGTGCCAGGCACGCAGGTAGGAAGATAATCAGGTCTGTGCTGTGCCACCAATCCTGCTGCAGCACAGCCTGAAGGAGCCCCTTATGAGGCACCGGGAGTGACCTGCCAGAGCTGGTCTCTTGGGATGGATCATGATCAGATGGTGACTGTGAAGAGGTCTCTCTGCAGAACGAGAAGGAAGCAGAGGCTGTCAGAGTCCTGCCACTACACAGCAGGGCTCCCGGAGAGCCTTCAGCGAGCTACTGGAAGCCTGAAGGAGGGGAGAAACTCTCTAAGCATGTGGGATAAACCAACACATAAAATTGAAGTTTAAAAGCACAGAGGAGTAATTGTATGCATTTAAATTCATTATGAATCTACTCATAAAAAGTAGATATTTACTTGTTTCTACCGTGCACTCAAGCCAGCACAGTAACCTATGATGCAAGAAGTCCTATCAATAGAAAAGGACAGAACTGACCTCCAACCATGGCCACATATTATTAACAATAATCATATTATTTCTAAATAATAACAAGTGACAAAAAGGATTCAAAGTGATGAAATCTCCAGATAAGTCATTATAATTGATAAGACATGTTTAAATACTGTGAACAGACTAGGTGTCTTATCACAAGGACACTGTAATATCCTTGATGCCTTCATTGAGAAAGACATCAAGTTCCTAAAAATAAAATTTTAGGGGGCGAAAGTGCAAGGTCAAGAGAGATTCTATGACATAAGTAAACTTTGTTGCTAATGCTTTTGCTTTGACTGCACAAGCAGGTCCTATTTTCCCACCAAAAACATTGAATTGATAACCCGGCTCTTAGCACTCTGGCTGGCCTGAAAAGATATTTTCATTTCTTTTGGGCACAGTAGTTGTACCATAACTCTATGAAAGTATAGAGATTACCCTGGGGAAAAATAGAAGTAAGTACAATAAAATATCAATAAGTTTAATCATAAGTAACAATACAATCTCTAATAAGTTTAATATTCTTTAAACTTGTTTTAGGACAAGTTTAATGTTTAATTGTGAATTTTTAATATTTCGTGCACATTTTAGATGTCTTTTTGCAGAGTTTAAAATATTTAAAAGATTATAATTTACTAGACTTGTGTATTAAGATATGTAGAAATATTTATGTTTCCAATCAGCTTTCCCATGCTTAGGGAAATTTATTTTGTGAAGTGTTAAGTAACCGCAGTATAAGTAAAATGTAACTGTGCAGACGAATGGCAACCGCATGGTGTCCATCGTCAGACACCGAGGTCTGACCGGCACAGTGTGGCTGGCAAAGTCACAGGGGCCGGGGCCGCTGCTGACCAAGCAGCCAGGCCACCTCTTGCTCATGACCCCGGCCCAATGTGTCCCTTTGTTGCTTGTGCTTGGTAAGGATGCAGAAAAATAGCCCAAGGAAAGGAGTTGCAAATTTAGGTCTACTTATAACTTGTCTATCTTCCTAGATTTTGAACTTATTAAAACATCCAGCCATACTTTATATGCTCCTGCAAAACGTTCCGTGTGCCTCTCCGCACTGCTGTTCACTCTAGGGGCGGTCAGTTCCTATTTAACGGGGAAGAACAAAATTCTGCTATAAATAGTTCACAGCATTGACAGGGCTTATGGATACCTTTTGATACAATGTTTCTGTCCCCAAGCAATATCTGCCCAGAGACCAATTTATAAATGTCACATGTAGCCCTTGTTGGGCGACTGGAATTTATTCAGAAAAATTATTACTGCCTTTGCTTTCATTGAAACCTTTTCAATTCAGCTTAATTCCTGGGGTAGAGCCTGTGAAGTACACCACAAATGAGACTACCGGTCAGGGGTGGGAAACCTACGGCCTCAAGGCGACATGTGGCCCAGAGGCTGCCGGCGTCCACAGGAACATTCTACTAGACAGTGGCTATGAATGTCGAGAGTGGATTGCAATTTGAATAAAAAGGTTTGCTGCTACCAAAAAAAATTGTGTGTGGCGTGTGTGCTTGTGCGTCGTAACTGTGTAACGCCGTAAAGAAAGCATGAAGGTTAAGAGCTAGTAACGTCCAGACCCCAGCTCCTTACTCCAAAGACACTCGCCAAGACCCTTCCTCGCGTTCTCCTGCACGTTGAAACTGTCATACGTGGCGCTGGTGCCTGGCCTGTATCTTGTTGTTACAGATGTGCCACAGCCAGTTTTCATATGGAACAAAACCAAAACATATAAAGGAGGAAATCAAAGAAAATATGTGAAAACAATCAATGTCTTCATAAGGCAACCTTTTTCTTTAGATTTAAGTATATTTCTCTTTAAAGTTTGTGCGCAGAACTATTCATTGCAGGACAACTTAAAAAGATAAATAAGGTAATAACATGTGAAATCATTTTCAGATGTATTAATTGTAGTTAACATTTAGTTCATTTTCCTACTATATATGTATTAGTAGATATATGTAAATGTATGTGTACATGTACACATGCACATAAATCCGTACACACAGATGTAGACCATGCCACATGTAGGTACTCTTATGCTATTTTTAATATATCAGTTGTTTCACATACAGTTAAGTAATCTTTGAAAACATAATTTGGTATATTCTTAACATTTCATAATTTTATAATTTTGTGGTGTCAAGTCAGCATTCAAAAAGTTTTTAATCTTGGAGCCTTTCGGATTAGGGATATTCAACCTGTGTGTTTGATCTTGAAATCAAAGTCACTTTCCAAACCTGAGTCAATTAAACATACAAAGGGAAAAAATACATATGAATTTCACTTTAAAGATGTCAAAACAATCACAAAACTATTTTTTAAAAAATTGCAAATAAGGAAAATAAATGCAAACAATATAATTGAAATGGAACAATATACTATTGTAGAAAGAGCCCATATAACTAGATAAGAAAACACTAAAAGTTAATAGAAATGTAATTAAAATATGCTATTCGATAAGAATTGCAGATGGCTAATAAAATTACAAAAATTGTTTTTCTTTAGATTTAAGTATATTTCTCTTTAAAGTTTGTACACAGAACTATTCATTGCAGAACAACCTAAAAAGATAAATAAGTTATATATATGTAAATATTCCAAAATCTGAAAAAATCTAAAATCTGAAACCCTTCTGGTCCCAAGCACGTCAGATAAAGAATATTCCACCTATGTATTCTCCTGTAGTTTTGATTTTATTGTCTTATTTCTATTTTTTAATACAAAATTAAATGTATTAAAATTTCAGCGTTTCATATGAGGCAAGATTCTATTCTTCCATGTCTAAGATACCAAAATTAACTAAGAAAGTGAACTCACCTCATTTCAGTGTAATTGTATTTAAAATCCTTAAGTGACTTCCTTAAATAGCTTTAATCTTACTATTTTTTTATGTGGAGCGATATTTTAAATAATGACGTCTTTTTGAAATGTAAGGAAAACAGGTGAAAAATGTAAAACTCAAGAAACAAGATTGGAGACAGAGTGAGGTCCACCCAATGCTGCCGGTGGCCGTCCCCTCTCTGCCCCGGCTGAGTGATGAGGGCAGAGAATAAATCTGGTTAAATTGATCTGAGAATACCACGCTCCCGGGATGGGGATGGAATTTTTTTAAAAACCTACAAAATGAGAACAGTAAACAAGCATGAGCAATGCGCAGCTGAACAGATCGCTGTTTCTGCCGTCCCTTCAGCTAGACCGTCAGCTGCTAAAGACATCTACGAGGGACAGCCCCGCTCCGGCGAATAGTTGGCAATAATGACATGTGGACTGAGTTAATCAAAACTAACACATCTATGATAACCATAATCCCCAAGGGGTGTTTAATTGTTTGCATTTCTGAATATTCAGATACTGACTTTTTTTCTCCTGCCGTTTTAGGAAATAACACCCAATGCTCGGAACCCCAGAGAAACATGAAGAAAACACACTAAGTAATTAGAACCACAGGAGACCCGAACCCAGGAAAAGTGACGTAGTGACAAGGCTTCTGAGGGACCGAAGATAAATCCCAAGGTAACGAATCCTTATTGTGTCTTATTCGATGTCCTACGGCTGAAAATGAGCCATGTTTCTGACGGATATATTTATGGGGCCTTTTTGGGATAAAGAAAATCGTGTAACTTATGAATCCCCTGACAGAGATATGATCTAGGATCAGCTCGCTGGGATCTTTTTGTCTGACACTTAGCTCACGCCCAGGTCCCTGGAGGGCACAGACACAATCGCTGATTTCTCTGCTGGGCCCTGCACGCTCTTGAGGATTTACATTAGAGAGACAAATGGCTAATTCACCACAGCCAAATGTTGCACATTTCATGATTGAAGACAAGCCTCCCCAGACTGGGCTTCATTTATTTCCCCTGCAGTGAAATATGTGCGGCTTTATAATTTTTCATTACTACGTAAATACAAGCAGTTTATAAAATGCTGAAGGAATTATCAAAGTTAAATCTCCTGTCCCAGGACTATGAAAAGAATCTTCCTGTTGTTTCTTTTCTAATAAAAACACAAGCTTCCATCTAATGATTTAATGGCAAAATCTATTTAATTACATGTTCTAAAAAGTGAAATAAGTTTAATTTAGCACATCTACTCATTAATTCAGATGGAGTTAAACCCTTGGTTTCTGAAAATTAAGGCTACCGTAGAAACTTGTGCTATCAGTTGTCCCAAGTTATTGATCATTAATACAGATGGCATTGGATCATAACATCAAAATCATTGTTTCCACTCACGTCATTATACTATGCCTTTTCCGGGGTGTCAGATCATTCATTCACCCATCCCACCAATACTCATGTGTCTACTCTCTGAGAGCCACCATTCAGCAACTGGGAATGCAGTGGCAGACATGGCCATGTGTTGGTGGCAGACATGGTGATGAGTTGGTGGCCAGGTAGCTCACCATGACGAGCACCAACACAGCGGCCCCTACAGACTCCTGCCCGCTGGTCCTCATGCCCTTGTGTGATCTCCTCCTCCTTAGTGTACAGAGAATGGGCCTAATGACTCTTTTCTAACAGATACAATTTGGCAAAAATTATGGGATGCCCCTTTTAGGATTATGTTACCAGGAGACTGTGGCTTCTCTCTTGGGTTCCCTTGGTCACTCTTTGTCTCATTTGCTCTGAGAGAACCTGACCTACCATGTTGTGAACTGCCTGACATTGGCCCACAGGAGAAGAAACTGATATTCCCAGCAAAGGACCAGCAGCCAATGAGGGGACATGGGTAGAACGTCCCCAGGTGAGCATGATGCGCTTGCCGCCTTGGCCAACCATTATCACAGCCTGTGCGAGAACCCCCAGCCAAAGCCACCCGGCTAAACTGCTCCCAGACCCTGCCCCACAGTAACTTTGAGGTAACATGTTTATTAAGGTCTGGGACTTTGGGACAGTCGCTATACAGAGATAGATGACGTACAGGCATGTATGTTAGTGGCAGGGTTGGCTGAGGGATAGGTACGTAAATGCATAACATGATGTCAGTTGATCTGGCTACTGTGATGACTGTCTCTTTATCACTATGTTGGGGTGACCTGGTTTGGATGTTCCTTGATGGAGTTTCCTTTATGTTTCCTACACTTTTAGGTTTTTTGGCCTCTTGGAACTGTGGGTTTACAGTTTTCATCAGATTTGGAAACAAATTCTAGCCATTATTCCTTCAAATATTTTTTCTTACCACCTTTTCCTCTTCAGGGAGTCCAGTCTCTCCTTTACTGGGCTGCTCCAAGTTGTCCCAAGCTTGTGCATGCTTCGTTATTTTCTGAAATTCATTTTTCTGTCTGTTTCATTTTGGATTATTTCTGTTTCTAAGTGGTCGCATTCACTAATCTCTCTTTCTCCAAAGTCTAATCCACTTTTGATCCTATCTAGGAAATGTTACATCTCATACACTGCAGTTTTCATTTCCAGAAGTTTTGTTGGGAACTTCTGTTTCATATCTCCCACATCTTCCTTTGGCTTTTTGAACATATGGAAATATAGTTATAATATTTTAATGTAATTTGCTGTTAATTCTCACATCTGTATCAGTGCTGGGTCAGAGCTGAAGGATGGATGGATTTGGCTTCTCATTATGAGTCAGTTTCCCATTTATTTGCAAGCAGGATAACCTTCTATTGGATGCCTGAGTTTACAAATGTTAACAAGTTGTGTGCTTGATATTTTTTATTCCTATAAATACTCTTAACTTTATCCTGGGATGTAATTCATTTACTTGGGAACAGTTTGATTCCTTTGGATCTTTATTTTAATTGTTTTTTCCAGGTACTTCCATGACAGTGCTCACTTTAGCATAAATTATTCCCCACTTCTGTGGCCAGATCCTTCTATGTACTCTACAGGCTGTTTGTGAATGCTGAGGCTTTCCATTCCACCTGTGGAGAGAGGGAATATTCCCAGCATTATTGCCACTGATACTCCTGAGTGGTCCTTTCCATGGGCTCAGATAATTTCCATGGCCTCCATGTGGTGATGAGGATTCAGCTGAGTACCCCATGGGACCTCTCTGATGGATGCCACGCAGCTTTCTCTCCCTCGGTTCTCTGCCCTGGGAACTCAGCTGCTGTGGTCCCCGAGACCCTCAGCTCTGTCTTCTCAATGCATGGAGTCTGCCAGGCTCCTCCTGTATCCCCCTCTGCAGTGTGGCTTGTAAACCCTCGAAAGCCAGTGAGATGGGGCAATCACAGGGCGCGTTTCATTTGATTTCCTTCCTCTAGGGATAACTGCCTTCCCCAGCATTGTTTCATATATTTTGTCTGCTGGTTTCCAGGGGAGGACACATCTGGCCCCTGTGCCCCTGTGCTCCGTGTTATTCAGAAGTGCAGGTATGATACGTGTTCACTTCTTCCCCCAGGATTCTTATCTATGTATAACTGTAGATTTACATTCAGTCGTAAGAAATGATCCAGCAAGATCTCATGCACCATTCAGCCCGTTTCTCCAAATGGTGACATTTGTATAACATTGGACGATACCACAACCAGGATGTGGCATTAATAGAACCAGTGCAGACCATTTCTGTCACCAGTCACCTCCAGGGTCCCTCCCGCTGTGACTGCATCTTTCCTCCTGCCCCTCCCATATCTTCCTTAACCCTTGGCGGCCACTAATCTTTTCTGTTTGTATAATTTTGTCATTTCAGGAATGTCATATAAATGGAATCATTATGCAGTATATAAACATCCGGGACTTGTTTTATTCTGAGGACATTCATTCGTGTTGTTGTGTGTAGCATTTTCCCCTTTTTATTGCTGAGTGGTATTCTGTAGTGTGGCTGTATCAAGTTGGTTTAACGTTCACACAATGGAAGATATCTGGGCTGTGTAAAGTTTTCGTAATGATCATAAAAGGGATTGTATTTTTAAGTTTGGTATCTGCATGCTCATTGCTGGTATATAGAAATACAGTTGAATCTTCTATGTTTACCTTGTATCCTGTGGACTAGAGACCCTAAATTAGTTCTGTTAATATTTTGGTAGGCTTTGAGGGATTACTCTTTGTTGACAACAATGCAATCTGTAAATACGGGTAGTTTTATTGCTTCCTTTTAGATTTCTATGCCTTTTACTTCTTTTTCTTGCTGTATTGCACTGGCTAGAACTCCGGTATACGCAGAGTCAGGATCGCAAGAGGAGACATCAGTGCCTTGACACAGACGTGGGAGAAAAGCATTCAGTGTTTCATAATCAAGTATAATGTTAGCTGCCAGTGTTTTGTAAATGCTTTTTTATCAAGTTGAGGAAGTTCCTTCTATTACTTTTCTGAGTGTTTTGATCATGTGTGGGTGTTCGTGAATTTGTCTATTTTTTCTTTCATTTTAATCGCCTTTTGGTTCACATATTTTGCACTTCTATTGTCTGTGCTGTCTGGGTGATATTTTGCACACAGGACATGAATTTGGGGTGGGGGTCAGGCTAGAATGCTGTGGAATGAGTGTTTCTGTCCTTTGAAATTTGTATGTTGAAGCCCTAACCCCCAGTGTGACTGTATTTGGGGGTAGGGCCTCTAAGGAAGTAACTAAGGTTAAATGAGTTTACGAGGGTTGGGACCTGATTAGGTAGGATTCGTTTCCTTATAAGAAGTGACACCAGAGATCTCTGTCTCTCTCTCTCTCCCACTCACTGTGGGTGCACTGAGGAAAGGCCATGTGCAAGCCAGAAAGAGAACCCTTGCCAGAAACCGAGTCAGATGGAAGCCTGCTGCTTGACTTCCTATCCTGCAGAACTGTGAGGAACACGTGTCTGTGGAAGCCATCCATCTGGGCTATTTTGATGTGGTAGTCGAGCAAAGACCCCTCCGTTCTGCTGCCAAGCCTTCTGCGGAGTGTTCTATTCCGGTTATGTGCACTGAACGTAGTCGCTATGGAAAGTAAACACTCGCTACAGTATTGCAGCAAATGGCAATTCAAAGAAATGCAAAATCATAAAGATTGGTGGGCACGCAGGCTTGGTCTCACACAAAAAAACAAACACACAGAAATCCTTGGGTCTAAAACAGTTGGGTTTTGGGGTCTTGGAAATTATCTAAAATTTGTCAGTAAGTGGCTCAGTACAATCGTGATTGATTAGCGGATCATTTGAGGGGCCATCGAAGTTACTCAGCATTCTTTCTTAAATGCTTGTTCTTTTAATAAGTTACTGAATTATCTGTATGTCTTTAATCAATAAATATTTATTGAGGGTCTCTTTCCCTGGCACTATGGTAAGTTTGGGGATTAGAGAAAAATATAACATGCTTAATACCCTTTTTGATTGTGTTGCCTTTTTAGCCTTATATTAATTATTTGTGCATTATTTCCAGAGAAGGAAAAGTCGTCAGTATTTAGGGTACCATGGGTATTGGCCTAGTGCCTATTTTTATTTAAGTATCTTTCTTCTCCACTTCTGGTAGGAAATGTTTCTTACTTTTGCTTATGACCGAGGAGGAAAACAAGACTTATTAAATATATGCAGAATAAAGCTTCTCTTTGTCTCTATCTTTGCATAGAATTTTTCCTGAAAAATAGCAGAGACTCCAAGGCTTCCTGATCCCTGTGGGTGGTCTGGGGCTGCAGTGTGGCAGTCGGCAAGCCCAGCCCACTGCTGTGGCAGGGCAGGGGCCCTGTAGAAACAGCCAGTTAGAAGGATTTGTTTGTTCTTTTTTTCTTAAATCAATAAAATAAATTTTTTTAAAAAAACTATAATACTTAGCCTGATAAGCAGAAAAAGGAAAATGTAAGATTCGGATTATTGGTTCATAAAGTAAAGCTCCAGACGATTCCTGTCTGTTACACAGAATGGATTGGCTGTGGTCTGCTAGCAGGCAGAGGTACTGTGCACACGGACGCCACAGTGGTCTAGAATAGTTCGTCAGGGAACCAGTTCCCTGTTGCCATTATTTTTATAATTGCATCTATATACTTTCTCCGTTCAATAGATATTCCATAAACAGAGTGCAACTCTAACTCTATCCGTTTGTTGCATTTGCTTTTATTTCTGCTATAGGCAAAATTTTTAACCATGTTGAAACAAAAGTTTAAAAGTGGCATGTCGTTCTCTGCATTCACAGGTCCATCATAACATTGGGGAACTAGGTATGTTGATAGCATAGTGGCCAAATTAAACACATCATGTTTTGGTAAAGATAGTGGGAAATTCCTGAATCCCAAAGCCTGCTTAATTTGGCTGTTTGACATTTCTGTACATAAAAAGGGCCAGCTCTCAAAATCCAGAGGCTTTAGCGACACACAGACTGATTCCAAATTCCAAGGACCCCACCCTGTGGGTTAATATCTTCCCATCCAAAGACGGAGTCGGTACTGTGGGGCCATTTATTGATTCCCTTAACAAGTATGTGTTGACTACTTACAGTGGGTCAGCGGATTTTTGGTGCTGAGGGTCAATGGATTTCAGGGCTAAATATGTAATAATCTGTTGCTGGAAACATCTGCCCCTGAGGAGCACCTGAACTGGGGGAGCCATCGAGCTTGAGGCATGGACCAGGGGCCCTGCAGACATGCTGCTCCCTTCGAAACTTCCAGACAGCTGTGATATATCTGCATTCACCAAAGGTGGGGTCGCTTTCCCTGAAGTTTTTGTTTTTTGCAAAGCCCTCCCAAGACAGGCTGTCTTTATTTAAGAGATGTCAAGAATAGGGCTTGGAAAAGACCAGCTAGGATGCTGTCAGGGGTTCACTAGGATTGGAAAGTGCAAAGGAAGCAGGGATGGAGGGGATGGCTGAGGAATCAGCATATAGGTATGCAAGCAGACAGCCAGAGTGTACCCATCACCGCCTGCTACGTAAAGAAACACCCCAAATGTTGGTGGCTCAAAACAACAATGGTGTTTCCTGCTGATCTTGCTGGGCTCACTGTATCAGCTGGCAGCCCCTGATCCTCACCCTCGCATGCTATTGGAGGGACTTCTGGCTGGACCTCTCCTTTCTTTTCTCCAACAGCTCTCCTACCCGTTCCTCCTCCTGCAATTCCCCTCTCCCCCATCTCAGCCCTTCCCCCATCCATCCCTTCCCATTATTCACCAGCCTGGTCCAGGCTTCTCTGCACGGTAGCAGGACATCCCAAGAGATTGAAGGGAGAGCGGCAGGGTCTGAGGCCCAGGCTCTGAAACTTCCACAGCGTCACTTTTGCCACGTTCTGTTGGTCAAAGCAAATCCCAAGGCCCAGCTGTAATGGGCAGTGACACAGACCCTACCTGTCAAAGGCAGTTGTGCAAAAATGTGTGACCATATTAGATCTACAACACCTACTGAGGACAACTTGTTGTGTTCATAATATATTAAATGTGGAACGTATTTCATACATAGTACATAATGTAATTATGGAAATGGAAATATATATATAAATATTTCAAAATAACCTATGTTGAATAAGAGGGAACTGAAAATGAATCATTAAAACAGATAAAATAAGAAAAGACCGCAAAAGAGTGCAGAAAGTCTTTTTCATTGCATTGAAATAATTTAAAACTTATAAAAAATTTGCAAGAATGGTTTAAAGAACTTTCATGTGCCATTTATTTAAATTCCCCAATTGCAAATATTTCTGGCATCTGCTTCGCACTAGAGTAGAGATGAAGAGGAAATATATAAATCGCCTAGTAGGTTAGTTGTTGCCTGTGCTGTGGGTGGAGGAGGGAGAACGGGGGGTGACTCCTAACGGAGAGGGGGTTTCTGTCGGGGGTATAAAAATGTCTAGAATCAGAACGTGGTCACGGTTGCACACACAGGAGCTGCACTGAAAAACACTAAATTCTACACTTTCATTGAGTGAATCTTACGGTAGGTGAATTATATCTCCATAAAACTGTTTAAAAAATACTGTCTGTCAGCACTAGGTGACTGGATTTCACTATTAAGAAAATCAAATGGGAGGTTGTGGGCCTCACTTAGTGCTGGGAGTCTGTTGAAAATTCTTCAAGAAGTAGACAGTCAGAGCAGTTACACCCTCAAACGTAGGGAATATCTGTGAAATCCATGGTGTGAACTGGGAACCTATATCCCAGCCCCTGTGAATATGTCCTTTGAGCCTGAGGCTTCCTGAAGTTTCGGCTGTTTCACAGGCCCTCATGTCATCCAGAGCTCAGTGGCATTAGGGAAACTGAGCCACTCCCCGGTGTCCGCAGCCCACGTGCCACAGACCCGGGGTGGAAGGAAGGGGCTGGCTCCAGCGTGCTGCCCTGCCAGTGCCAGTGACCCGCGAGCCCATGGGCCGGTGTGACTTGGCAGGAGCGTAATACAAATGTGGTATCACTGTAGATTTATGAATGTATATAGAAAAATGAAAATACTGAATATTGCCCAAAGAAGACGTGAACTGAACCGAGACCGTTTACGTAAGCGATTGCTCTGTCTTCTGGACGGAGACGGTGCTCTTTGCACCAGCATCTCTCAGAAGTATCTGGTTCCCCTTCACTTACAACTTGCTCCTGTTTTCATTTTTCATCTGTAGTTGGCATTAAATACTATATTTTAATTCATTTTTATGTGCCGTCGCATTCAGAAAAGTATTAATAGGAAATAACCATAGCAACCAAACTAAAACTGATACCTTTTGCAAAACTTTAAATAATTCCTGAGTAACTTCTTGATTGCTGCCATAGCCAAAATATGCGTTTTGTGAAAAATACACAGTACAGTATTGTCTTGGTAAGAAACTGAGACAAATTATAGGCAGTTTCCATTTTGTAGTACCGTTTCTATGGTTATGTAAGCAATTTATATTACTTCAGAACTTGTTACCATGGTTATTTCAGGTAATTCCAGGTTAGTAAAATTAAAATGATTTTTTGGTGGTGGTGGTTGAATAAAATTGTTCAACTCAAGTGAAAAGAAATATTCTTTCAGCCACAAAAAA